>JAHXMU010000658.1:0-12477 GCA_019455685.1 Philornis downsi | reverse complement strand
TAGAAAATTTGTATCTTATAACAGCTGTCTATTGAAATCTGTCTCTGGAAACGCATTTCTACAATTGCTGTCATATTCTTCGAATTAAAGAATATTTCTTACATATTTAAGATTTCCATTATCCAAACGAAATCAGCTTCTGAGTATTGCATTAAATGACAATTCTTTTTGCCACCTTTTGTATAATTCCACATTGTCTTTTGTTAATGGCCAGTTCAAAAAAAAGTGGACAATTTTGTTCATGTCATTTTTGTTATTTTCCATGTAATTGTTGTTCTAGTTAGCTTTTGGCCATTTTATGCTGTACACAGAGAAATGACTTCTCACATTCGCCCTCGCACGGCTAGAAATATGTAAAAATGTAAAAGAAAATTCCAAACAGAAAACCTGTGTCTGTCTCCTGCCTCTACTACAAAAACCGTGGAAAAACTGTTTGTACATTCAACTTGGCTGTTGAGTATGAAAAGTTCTAAAAGTTTTAAATTACATTTTAAATTAAGCGTGTAAGTTTTGATAACAAAATAGACTTCAACTTATCATCATCTCTACCAGTCCTATCACCACCTTCAACGGTGCCAGTAAGCTTAGACTTGCATACAGACAGACGTCTCAAATGAAGATATTTCATACAGACACATCAAGGATAAAGGTGATCTACGGTCGGAGAGTTTACGAAAAAAAAGCGTTAAATAGAGAATACAAGAGTGAATGGCAAAAAGTGATAATGAATTTTTAAGTGTATATACAGAGAACAAAGTTTACTGACTATTATTCTTTAAAAATGAACGAATTTATACAGAATGTGATGCAAAAATAAAAAATTGTCAAAGAAAAGTCACAAAAATTAATAAAAATTCCTAAAAGAATTTGATTCCGCATCAGTGTTTGAGTTCCTTAAAAAATTGTCAAAAAAAAAGTGAAAAAATTAATAAAAATTCCTGAAAGAATTTGATTCCGTTTCAGTGTTTGAGTTCCTCAAACTTTTTCATTCCCTAGGAGTTGTAATTAAAAGCCAAATTTTTAGGTATCCGTGATTTTTTTTTGAACAATATAATATTTATTAAAAACTATAAGTTTATTAAAATATGTAAAAATTCGATTCGAAAAATCTTCTTTTGCAAATAATTGGCTGTGGATTAACTTATACTGTCTCTAAGACCATATTCTACTTTTTGTATCGTATAAATTTTTTTTTTTTTTTGAAATTGTCTCAAAAATAACAGAGTGGTTTACGCAAAACTTTAACATATAGCAGTTCCTTCGTATCAATTATGCAATATATTGTACCAATTATCCAATATTTTGAATTGAAATTTATATACGATTTTTGGAAGTAGAATGCATTTTTGTATATTAAATTGAATTGATATTGATTTATAATTGATATTTCATAGCTGGTAATTTTTCACGGATAATAAAAAATGGGGGGAAGCAATTATGGGAATATTTCGAGCGCACAGATAATACAGGGTGGCGCCCCAATCATGTTACTCTCAACTGTTGATGGAGGCTGTTTTTTAAAGAGATGTCCCGCCATAACCAACGAAAATTTCCAAATAAATTAATATGCAGAAACTTCATTTTTCGCTGGTCACCAAGGTCACCGGATCTGACTGCAACAGATTTTTTTTATAAAGTTACGTCAAGCAAGAAGTGTATATAACGAAACCAAGGAATTTGACTGAATTGAAACAGTCCGTTAAAAGAATAGTTAAGGCGATCACGGAATGAACAATTTTCTGATCAAATGCCGCATATACGTAAATGAGCCTGGAGATCATTTACAGTCTACCATCTTAGTTATGTATATAAAATAAAATTTTCCATACAATAAAAAAATAAATACATGGAATACATTGATTAAAAAAAAGTTATTTGAATTTCTTATTGTATTGTAGTTGGCGAGTCATCCTGTAGAATATAGAATAATTTTTGTATTGGCGGGTTTTCGTCGATTCACTCTGCATGCCTTAACTAATGTACATGCTGCACATAGACGTTTTACCACGTCAATGTCGGTACCATAAGACGCTGATACTCTCCTTTATTGGAGGATCTACTTTTCTTGGCTCTTCTCCAAGATTTGTCGTGGCGTGAATATCTCGTCAATTTGCCGATTTACGATATCTAAAGCCGCATTGATAAGTTCAAAACTGAACAGATAGAACAGTTTTTAGTCTTTCACACAATACGCTCGGTAAGACCTTACAAGCGATTGGCAAATTACTGATTCGTCGATAGGCGATATGTACGCTCGAATTACCTTTTTAACGTAGTATGCCAATATTTCAATCGTTAGGCATGCTTTAACAATGGATTTCTTCCAATTCAAGAATCGGTTCGTGCTTAAAGCCATTGTTTTAAATAGATCAGTCATCAGAGTAGCAACAGTTGCAGTTTAGTCGTTCATTAAGTTGTGATGTTGCTGTTCTCACCAATTTTTGGCACGGTAATTCGTAGTCATCCCCATCATTGATAGCATTGATAGCAGCATTGCCATATATGCAGACGCATTGCGATATTTTTCGTCGTATCAAGACTTATCTGAGTGCGTTTTTTCATATTCAAGCAGCAGTTTGTATCTAATACGCAATCTGTTTCCATTGTACGTAAAGAGCCTTAGAATTAAGGCCATTTTGTCGTAGTAATAGAGAGAATTTTTAAGGTGTGGCCATCCTTGAATAAAATTTGTCTACAAGTTTTATATGTTAAAATACTGCTGCCATTATGGGGAACAGAGAAACTCAGGTAATCATTATTCACTTGGGAATAATCAGAACGTTTTACCGAATATCCTAAGCAGCTCACGACGTTAGTCGGACATCCGTCTGGTGGTTGCTAAAGTAGTTTGTGACCACTAAAGTGCATGCTAATAACGATGCAGTAAGCATGGAAGTATGCAAAATATTTTACTGAAATTAAAGTTTTTAACCCACTCTAGGGTTGTTGTAATCGATCATCATTACACACTACTACTGATCAGATGATCGTGAGTTCGTGTCCCGACATAAATCTTTTATTGGCAGACACCTCGATGTGCCGAAGAACACTCCGAGTTCAGCAATCAGCAAATGTGATGATGTTCGGTGTTGCAGTAGATCTCTTTCAGTATGTCTAAAAATAGAGTAATATTAGGACCGGATATGGAGGCCTAATAAGCTGCTAATCTTAAACAAAATTGTCAATAAAACACAAAAGAAATGGAAGGAATAGAACCCCCAAAGTGTTGATGACCATGAAAACTGTTACATTGTTATAACGACCACGGTTTAAGAATATGCACCTGGAATATACAGAATTTTTACCAACCACGGCGCAGTGGTTAGTAATCGCGATGATTGTGCTTGTTTTTGTGGATTCTAACACCGGTACAACCATTTTTCTTTCTTTCCTTGAGTAGTGGAGACACTCTGTGTGTTGACACCTGATAATTGAGAAACCGACAAATTTAATAAACTAGACGGTAGATCACTTTCAGTGGGTCTAAAAATACAAGGCGGATGGGCATTCTATGAAGGTTAGAAGATCGTCCATGCCATCTTCATGGGATGCAGGAGAATTGGTTTTTTTTTTTACTCATATTATGTGCAAATACGCCGTTAATATATGGACCCATTATCGTTAATTGAGAATATTGGTGTCGTATGAATTATAAGTTGTATAACGATATCAACGTGATCAACCGCATCAAATCGTTATAGCATTGCCTAGATTATCTTGCTCGTATTACGCCTCAAGCAAATAAGTAACCATATTATCGATGTAAAATTATTTTAGCTTTGAAAATCTTTGACAGTTCGTTGACAGTTTTCGCTTTATTCTCGACTAGTATTTTATATTCTGGTGTACTCATCCAAATATACGGTTATCCATTCAGTGGTTTCAAGACCGCCAGTCTGACAAGGCAGTCAGCTGTTTAATACCTGTCATCTGTTATTTATTTAGTCAAAGGTTTGCCATTAACGAATATGGATCGTTGAACAACGTATAAACGCGTAAAATTAGTTAAAACTTACAGCAAAGGTGGTGATTCAATCGTTGACACTTTTCGTGCATTACGGTGTGATTATGGTCGGCAGTATGGACCTACTTTGCAAGGAATTGGTAAGATTATAAAGAAATTTGAATAGACTGGAAGCGTTACAGATGTGGTCAAGCCTGTACACAATCACGATATGCGCACCGCCGAAAATATCACTTTTGTGTGGCGGATAATCCGAATTTCAATTCAGAGCGCTATGGCCGTATGATAACCAAATCTTTTTTTTGACCTGCAATTGAAGATTCTGAACTGGACGGTATTTGGTTTCAACAAGACGGTGCCACGAGCCACACAAATTACACGATTTTAGTTTTATTGCATGGAAATTTTCCAGAAAGCGTAATTTCACGTTTTAGTAATGTCAATTAGTCACCAAGATCATGCTATTTGATGCCGTTAGACTTTTTTGTGGGTGTTTAAGCGGATGATGTGGGAGTATTTGAAATCCAACATTTGACGAGATATCGTCCGAAATGTGTGAAAAAGTGCTCAAAAATTACCTTAAAAGGATCAACTGCTGCAAACAATCCAGAGGTGGTCATTTAAATGAATGTCCAGGCATTATAATGAAATATAAGTTTAATCGAAATCATAGCTTTATATACGTTTTATTTCATTTTACTTTTTTTTTTATTTATTACTGCATGTAATTTTTTTGAACATCTGAAATTGAACAGTTTAAACTATTTTTGTAGTTCCTGTAAACTATGGGAAAATATACCAAATCCATTTCTCCAACGTAGGACAATCATAAAATGGGAATGAATCACAGATGTGAAACAATTTAGGAAATCAAAGAAAATGTGAATATGTGGATAAATAACTATAACTAATAACGAATTTCTAATGCTTGTTAATTCAGAAATAAATTTCAAAAAACAAGTGTATCACGTGTTAGAAGTCGAATTAGTGCCACGACCAGGATTCGAACCTGGGCTTCTACGGCCACAACGTAGTGTCCTAACCACTAGACGACCGCGGCTATGTGAAATCTTGATTTCGCCTTAGTTAACGGACAACAATAGAGCGGAAAAAGTGGTCACTAAGAGTAGCTTAATGTCAAAACTTCACTGGTTAAACAGAAGTTAGAAGTAAAGATACCATTCTCCTTTGTTTCAAATTCTAATTGTTATTATTTAATTTATTATTTATTACGTAGAAAACCTTTCCGAAATATAAGTTGGGCTATTAAAATCACGACCAAAATTAATGCTTGAAAACAATTAATGATAACTTTTACTGTAATTTTTTACGACATTACCCTGCAGTACATAATAGTGTAAAGAGACAATCCGGTATATATTTCGAAAGCGTGAATATAGGGTGACCACAAATCAATTAAAATTTACATTTCTTCATCAAAACGAATAACACAAAATATAGCAAATAGCAACGGAATAATACCCTCTTCTCACTGTAGTCAATGACTCAACAAAAATATGCAAATATCATGTAAGTTTGTTACAACGCCAGGATAACAAGAATTTTAAGATTTTCTTGCACTTTAATGCTAACGAAGATAGGTAAACGAAATAAAAAAAAAAACTTTTGCGAATATCCTTTTTATTAGACTACATAATTATTAATTCCCTCCTTATCCGAAAAAAACTTATAAGAGTTTGTTAGAAAGTATCCTTAGGCAGAGCTTTAGATAGGATGAATAATGTGGGAAAATTGTGTTGCACATTTGAATACCAAATTGGAAAAGATAAGAACGCTCAAACAGGAAAAGTGCTGAATTTTTTTTTTAAAGCAAAACTTTAAAAAATTGTCTGCAATATCTTACTCGTAGCATTCATGGGTGCGAATAAGAATTTGCTTAACCGGAAGAACGTCGTATAAATAAGTATGAAATTTGTGGAAAATCGGAAATACACCCAAAAACACAAAATATTCTGCTACTTAGTCTAATGTTACTATCCTTGAAATTTGTGCAAAATCGGAGGACATTTATGTCAAGGAGTACAACAATTAGTCTGTTTGTCATCTTGATGAAAAATATATGTATTTTTGGGTATATTTTCATAAAAGCCTGGAAATGAATGTACTTTAATTTCATTGTAAAATGACAAAAAAATTTTTAAAAAATGTCCTTTTGGGGAGTGGACAAAATACCTAGTTTTGAGGAAAATCTAAAGCAGAGATTTTGTTCTTTTTATGTAAATGTACGAGCATACTTGGATGAAGAATAATGAAATCGGACATAATTCTCTTGAGGTGTAACACGGTATATTCTTTTAATCATAACACAATGAGAGGCTGAGCTAAATTCGGTGACTTCGTGGAGTTGAATATTGAACACTTTCGTAAACGAGCCAAAAATATTAATTGTTTCGATTAATCGGACACTGGTGGAAACCAATGCAAAAGACCACCTTTTAAAATTGGTTGAAAAACGGGCTGCGACAGTTTAAAGTTCTTTGTAAAAGATATTAGAAATTTAAGTACGTTTAGATGCCCGATATATGGAAAATCTAATTTGGGTATATTTATGATATGGACATTATTGACAGAAAATTGCTAGATGTTGTTTCAGTCTTCTCAAGCTTTGAAGGTGGATGAATTATTCATCTACTTCGGCTTCGCCTCATATAAGACTAATTATCGTATGTCATCTTTAAGATAAAGAAAAGGAGCAATGATAAAGCCCCCATTCTGTGAAAAAAATTAACCATATAAGACATTGGTTCTACCTGTTTTGCTGTATGATTGGTCCAAAAATGAATAGAGAGTATAGGCAACGTATAAACTGTAAGCTGTATAACGACATCGATATGGTCAAACTTATTACAATTGGATTTAGTTCTTAAAAACCAAGTTAAAGAATCGATTTCAAAACATGGTTGTCAAATGAGGATTATACAAAACTGATATATGAACGGAGTCTATGATTTTTTTTTTTATTTAACGCCCAGAAAAAGCCAACTTCATCGATTATTTCGAAGTTACCGAATAATGATGCCATCTTGGAGATAAAGAAAGAGAGCTATGATAAAGCCCCCTTTCTATGAAAAAAATTAACTATATAAGACATTGGTTCTAAGTGCTTTGCTGTATGGTGGATCCAAAAAATAATAAAAAGTATCGGCAACGTATAAACCAGAAGCTGTGTAAGCTGTATAACGACGTCGATATAGTCAAGCTTATTACAATTGGATTTAGTTCTTACAACTAAGTTTCAAAACACGGTTGTCAAATCAGGATTATACGAAACTGGTAAATGGACGGAGCCTGTAAATTAAGTTCGTCTGTAGTAGTTTATTTTTTTTTTGATTTAATACCCAGGAAAAGTGAACTTCATCGATTATTCCGAATTCGGATTGTCCACCATACTTTCACCAACAAAAGCGATATTTTCGGCGTACGTTTCGATGATGCACAGGCATGACCACATTTGTAACGCCTTTAGAAACAATTTTTTAAAATTTCTTTATAATCTTGCCAATACCATGCACAATAGGTCGATTATGACGACCATAATCACCCTGTAATGCGCGAAAAGTGTCCACGTTTGAATCATCGCTTTTGTAGTAAGTTTTAACTACTTGTACGTGTTCGTGGTTGTTAAACGATTAATATTCGTAAACGGCAAACTTTTCACTAAATAAATAACACTTTAGATGACAAGTATTTAACAGCTGACAGCCTTACTAGACCAGCGGTTTTCAAACTACTGAATGGCTGACCCTTTATAATAAGTTTAAACTGGAGGCGTATCCCAGTTTTCATGAAAGTAAACGTAAAAATACAGACTTTGCAGATATTTATATAGGAATGTCTGATATATATGTATATATACAGTATCGGACAAAACTAAAGCACCGAATGCTTTTTACGAATGTCGTTAAAGAGCCTTTCAAAATTCGTTTAGATAATTTATTTTTTTTTTATTCTACATTATAGATTATTAAATTATATTTTAAAATAAAACAAAAACAACATGAATTCTTCACTAAAACAATCAAAATTTAAGAAAAAGGGTAAAACTCAATGTTTTTAGGCGACAAAACTAAAGCACGTAGCCAATATTACATAACTGAGGACTAGAAAAAACTCAGTATTTTGTGGCATATGGATTATTTTGTAAAACTTAGGCACATTTTTGATACATGGAGTCAATTAAATTATGTAATACGTCTGGAGAAATTTTATTCCAGGCATTTTCCACATTTTTATAGAGCTCATCCAAATTTTTGCAGCTATCGTGGTCTATGTTTCGATCTACAATTTCCCATAGCTTTTATATGGGGTTGAGATCAGGATTTTATTTTGTACGAACCACTCTTTCACACATCTAGATGTGTGTTTGGGGTCGTTGTCATGTTGGTACTTCCACTTAATTGTCATCTCCTCATCTGCATGTGGAAGCATTACATTTTGGAAGAATCGATGCATTATTCCACTTATTCTATGAATTGAACCAATGCCATGGCCTGAGAAACAGCCCCAGACCAAAACGCTGCCCCCTCCGTGTTTCACTGTGTCTTTTGTATATTGTGGCTTAAGACACTGTCCTCTGGTCACCGAACTAGCCTAAATCCATCGGAAATTATTAAATTTGGATTTGTCGGAGCATAGTACGATTGTTCATTGTGTAGTGGTCCAATTAATATGTTTCTGCGCAAACTCAATTCTGGTCAGTCTACTTTTCCATGAAATAAAAGGTTTTTCTTGCACTCTTATAAGATTTTAGGCCCCCTTCTGCAGCGTGCCTTTGGATGGTTCTGGGAGTAACGTTTAACGATAATTGTGAGGCAATGGTCCTTGACGATACGAACGGATCCTATTTTACTAAGCGTATTATTGTCTGGTCATCTCGTTTGCTGGTCTTTCGTGGCCGTCCACCTTTATGTACTGTAGCCAAAGAACCGGAAGATCAAAAGCGGCTTATTATTCTTGATATAATACTATGATGAATAACAAATTTTGTTGCAATGGCCGTGACAGATTCACCGTTATAAAAATCAGCTATTATTTTTTCTTTTAAATGAACTGAATATTTATTTCATGTCATTTATTTAGCGAAATAACCAAAACAATTCACAACAAACTTGTACGACCTTGTGGGCACGGAAACAATTAGTAACTGAATGCAAAATTTTCTCTATACGCACATAAAATGATCCATCGAAAAATAACCGTAATTGTTAGTAAATTCAATATTATATAGAAAAAGAAACATTCAAAAGGTTTCGTGCTTTAGTTTTGTAGCTGCGTTTTCGTACGTATTAAAATAAGCACATAAAAAAGTAGTTAAACTACTAAGCAACAAAACTTCTGCATTAATTTTTAATAAGTGTAGGTTATATTCTTTCAAATATAGTTTTTGTTTTTTTGAAATGGGGATTCTTTTTAATGTTATTGTAAATTTTCTTGATAAACAGAAGTCCGTGCTTTAGTTTTGTCCGATACTGTATATATATGTATATAAAGTCGTGACTTTTAACCTAAATGCGCCGCATCTAAGAGTTGTAAGACTTTTCCTAAAGTTTGGAGATAGCAGTTTTCGATCAAGTAGCAAATTATTTGATCACGCTAGCTTAGCAATTCTAAAAAGAAATGTTCGCTTTCACCCTTCGGAACATGTGGGAGTTTGAATTGCTAAATCAAAACTTACTGTCAGCGTTTATAGACATAGAATGACTGACCACTGTGATCTTTTGTATGCGAAATTAAAGGCATGGAAGTTTTCATTTTTCATAGCTAGATTTATAAAGTTCTGATAAAGTCTTTCAAAAAACTAAATATTTCTGTCTGCTTGTCTAAAAGATGAAGGGAAGGTTAGAAAAAAAAAAATGGCATGATACTATTAACCTTTAAAGTGAATGAAAATTGTCCAAATCATAGTGGTAAATTAAGTAATAAAGTAGGTTTTTTAGCATTGCCCGAACCATAACAAATCTGTCAAGCTTGTTACCGTCTGCTCGAAAGAGAAAGGACCCGACATTTTTAAAAGTTGTTAGGAGTGAAAAAATTATCAAAAAGATGAAAGTATCAAATTTTGCTGGTAGATTTTCATTTGAGACTGTGTATTGTATTCAGATTATGTCTGGCAAATCGAATTCAATTGGAATCATAGTACTGTGTTTTTCGATGAACCGGTTAACCGATACAAAAACCTCGTTTTAACTAGATGTTCCAAAACCGTTTTTTTTAATAACCCTGCTTACACATCCGTCAAAAAAAAAGAACAAAAAAGAAAATCCCGGTTTGCTGACTGTCGATTTCGGTTTTGAATGCTCTAATGTCTAACCAAAAACACCCCCATCCTATTGAAAGCACTACGCGCTGTTTACATTCTGTAAATTTAAATACTAATGGCCAGGACCAACAATTGCCGACTGCAGTTAAAATTTCAAACGTATCTCACAACACCTACACATCCTACAAGGGTTTTGTACAAATATTTACACACACATTAAAATGCCAATTTAGATTAGTTTACTGTGAATTTTTAGACTACGATGCCTCTGACTGTCCACAATGATTGTACGAATAGCATTTGTGAATGTGAATTCACCACAATTTGCACTAGATGGACAAGAACTATGATATGAAATGGGCATTTTGAAATCATTTTGTCTGTTGCATTTAAAGCAACACATTTTCAGCAGGTCAGGATAAAATGTGAACATGAACTGGTTGTGGATGGTTTTGCCTGAGTAGGTATTTAGACTTCCATGTCATGTATAATTAGGATAAAATGTCTGTATTTTGTTATTAAATTAATTATGGTTTTTAGAAATAATTACAAATACCAAATTAGGCATACATATAATTTCCGAAAATTTTATATGTTTACTACACATAGGAAATGTAGTGTGTATGCTGTATTTTGTGTGTGTTTTGAATTTGTTTAATATTTGTTTGGGATTTATGCTAATGAATATAGTGTTAAAAGTATTAATTAGTGTCTATAGATAGATTTTAATACTGTCAATTTGTTTTGAAATTGTGACTAAAATAGAAGCTGAAATATATTTACCGTTTAATATATTAGTAAATGTAAGTATTCATAATAATTTATTGAATATTTGAAGAGCGTTTTTGCTATGAAAATTCGTTTCAATAAACATTAATAAATGAGAACCTAAAACTGTAATTATTGTGCGTATTAAGAGCCGTATTCATAAACACTTAGCGAAGATTTGTGAAAAATCGATTATTTCACAGCAAAAACATTCTTAAAATCTTCAATGAATTATTACGAATAAGGCCCTAGTTCTTCAGATGCACGAACAAAGTATCGTCAATTATTGAAGTTAAGAAAGGCCAAAATTGTTGGAGATAAGACGGCAGCTGCGACATCTAAGTCAAACGTTTTATGGGCTTTTGCCGATATTAATCATAAATATAGGCAAATGTCAACAATCACATTTTATTAGGTGCGCAACTACGTTCTCGCTGTTTTTTTATACAAATGTAACTTTACTATGAAAACATGTTAACAAATGATTCATTGAAAGTATTACCCATCGTTAGCTACTACTTTTCCCCATCTTTCTCGCAAAGCTAGAATTCCGTCACGATGAAACTGCTCATCTTTTGAGGGTATCCACGAATCTAGCCATTCCTTGATGTCGTCATATGAGTGGCACTGTTGGTTAGCTACACCGTGTGCCATCGAGTGGAAAAAGTGATAATATCTGGAGAATATGACGGATGAGATAACACTTCCCATTTCAGCATTTTTAGGTTGTTTTTAACGGGCTTGGCCACGTGGGAACAAGAGCTGTCGTGCTGAAGAATCACTTTTTCGTACCTCTCCGCGTATTGTAGGCGTTTATCGCTCATAGCTCGGTTTAATCGCATTAACTGAAGTTGACACCGATCCATAGTGTTGGTTTCGCTTGGTTTCAGCAGTTCGTAGTAAATAACACCGACCTGATCCCACCAAGTACAGAACATAACCTTTGCAGCGTGAATATTCGGCCGAGGCGACGACGCACAAGCAAGACCGGGCAGCCCTATGACTTTCTTTTATTTGGAATGCTGTAATGAATCCATTTTTCATCACCCATTACAATACGATGAAGAAAAACCTTTCTTTTTTGTCCGTGAAGCAATTGTTCACAAGCGAAAAACGACGCTTAACGTCCCTTGGCTTCAACTCATAAGGAACCCAAGTTCCTTGATTTTGAATTATTCCCCACGCATGTAATCGCTTCAAAATGACTTTGCGGGTAACTCGTACTACTGAAGCAAGCTCTACCTTCGTTTGACACGGATCCCCATCAAATAATGCCATCAATTCAGTGTATTCGAAGCTTTTCCGTCTTCCTTTACGTGAACGGTTGTCAACATCAAAATCACCATCTCGACACGTTGCTTCACTTAAAACAGCATCTCCGTAAACGTTTTGAAGTTCAGCTTTAGCCGCCGTTTTCTTCGATTGAAAAAAAAATCAATACTACTGGCACATGACGATTATTTTG
>JAHXMU010000657.1:1440368-1454200 GCA_019455685.1 Philornis downsi | reverse complement strand
AAAAAAAAAAAACAGTTATTATTAAAGCTTAATTTTTCCTAAATAATTACTGAACTAAAAGTTACCATATAATTACAGTGATGTGAAATGATTTAAAAGTCATTACATGTCCACACATTTGATGATTCTACAAGTGTTATTTGCCATAACTTCAGATTTCGATATCTGTAATATCTAGAAGTTTAAAAATCTTAATTTGAAATCATTTTCCAAATTAATTTGATCGAAATAGCAAGTATGATACAATTCTGATTACACTTTAGTTTGGCGACTTCTGTCAAATTCATTGTTTATTACTCAGTGATGACAAATCATCAAGTCAAGTTACAGGGCTGAACAACATATGCAAATAATGAAACTGTGTTATCAGAACCAGTATGAAAATTCTAGTCAGACCAGACCATCTGTATAGGACCAAAAGTGTGAGGGGCTTAGAAGGGGCACTAGATTCTTATCGAAAACAACTCTGAATTATAAAATAATAAAGAAAGCAAATTTATAACTTGTTGAATATAATTGATGTACTTTACTGTCTGCTTGTACATTAAATAAAAAAATTAACTATTTTTGCAAATCTCCCGCATAAGTATGGGAGTTACCTCAAGGAGGGTGCCAATGCTGTAGATTTTCATTGGTAGAACATAGTTTACCAAATGCCTGATGCTTATTAAATTATACAGAATTTAGTGAAATGAATTTAAATGAAAGATATTAATTTGGGATTAAATATATAGGTAAACTAGATGTTATTGTTATCTGGTCAATTTCTTTACATTTTATCAAGCCCATTCCCAAAAATAACCATACCAAACGCATTAGATGTGCTAAAAAATTGAAAAATTTCAAAATTTCGATAAAACTTTTATTTCATTATAATACTTGTATCTTGCCATCATGTACGAATAAAATGTCATTTAAATGGTCGCCTCTGGATTGGTTGTAGAAGTGGATCTTTTTGAGGTAGGTTTCGACTACTTTTTCGGACATTTCGGGCGGTATCTCAGCTATAACTCGACGAATAATGGTTTTCAAATGTTCCAACGTTTGCGAATTATCCACGCAAATGTAGCCCCACAAAAAGAAAACACTAACGGCGTTAAATTGCACAATCTTGGTAGCCTATTGACGTCGCCACAAAGTGAAATTACGCTTTCTGGAAACTTCTCATGCGTGTTGTGTGGTTCATGGCACCGTCTTGTTGAAACCACATATCGTCCAGTACATAATCTTCAATTAAAAAAAGTCGGTTTTAATATAGAGCCAAAGCGCTGTGAATTGAAATAAGGATTATCCACCACACCTTCATTAACAAAAGCGATAATTATGGCAGTGCGTACATTGCGATGATATACAAGCCTGGTCACATCTGTAACGCTTCCAGTCTCTTCAAATTTCTTTATAATCTTGCCAATTCCTTCTACAGTATGTCGATTTTGACAACTCTTATCGCCACGTAATTTACGAAAAGTGCCTACGTTTGAATCACCACTTTTGTAGTAAGGTTTAACTACTCTTACGCGTTCTTCGTAAATAACAAACCTTTAATTAAATAAATAACACTTCAGATGACAGGTATTTTACCGCTGGCAGCCTTGTCAGACCGACGCTTTTGAAATCACTAAATGCATAATGCTGTGTATTTAATTTGGTCATTTGTATGGGAGACGCTAGAAAGGAGTGGTCGTTTGGTCAATTTTTTCAAATTTTCTCAAACAGTATAAACAAATAAAATAGACCAAAAATTGGGTTTGATGCAGTATAGGAATTGTAAGTTATGAGGAAAAAATTGCATTTCGAAAAATCATATATTTTTATGGTAGGTAACACAGGGAGTAAATCGATATAAAATAATTCATCTACAATCGCCGTTTACGATCTGATAAAATATTGGTCTGAGCCAAGTTTCAAGATGTTTACTAGATATTTGCGGTAGTTATCGTTGCTACTAAAGAGATACACGGATATCGCTTATTCGACTTAAAATGTACTGAAACACATTTGGTTGAAACACATTTAGTACTTTAAGCGCTTTCTTCTGGGTATTACATCTCTGGTCGTATCAAATGATGTATGCCTTTATTTCTATTGGAGAAAATATGTTGGCTGTTCTTTATCGCAAACTTTGTAGTCGTTGCGCTCATTTCCCGTTGACGCAATGGCGCTTGAAAGTCGAACTTTGTATATCGAAACGGAATTTTTTTTGTTGGGGTTTGTGCCTGCAATCGTATAAGATCCACTTTTCCCAAGAGCTCAAAGTTAATGACTAAAGACAACACCGTTTTGTTCGCTAACTTGTCTTCGAGAGGTTTGGGGAGGGATATATTTTAGAGAAAATTTGCCATTATCAAGGAGTTTCATCTTGTAGATTAATGGTTGTGTGTGATCGTAGATAAAATTGTCGTATATGCGTCGACGTCGCCGCACATGAAGTTCACTTGGCCATCATAAAAATTACTTTTTGGTGCGAACTTTAACCTGATGATTGTTTATGAACATATGTACAGCATTTTCGTGACGAAGTATTTCCGGTTAAACAAATATAAGTTTTACTTTGATATCTTTTATACCGTATAATAAGCCTACAATTTGCTGTGGCTTAAAGTAGCTTGGTAAATATTCACAGAACTGTTCTCGGGATAAACAGTGGGCTTTATACTATGGGGTCTGCGGTCATAGTTCCAAAAATTGAGCTGTCTATTGGATTGCTTATTGGTCAATTTATGCTATTATAAAATCTTTTTTTGCATTTCTTTCTTCTCAATTATAGAGTTTTGGGGGTTTTCCTATTTCAGACGATTTCAAATTACTTTTAAATATTTTACGAACGAGAGGACCAAGCGCAATTGTTTTTTTTTTTTGTTTTTTTTTTTTTTTTTTTAGGGAAACTGAACAGCACATCATCCAAGAATTATACGTTAAATCCAAGTCATGTTGGCTTTTAAACTCACCAGCAATGAATAGGGGATATACTCGTTTAGTGCTTCAGTTTGTAGTAGTTAAAAATACCTGACTGTTGTAAAACTTTAATTCGGTCTAAGCATGATTCTCTGTGTGTCCGCATTTCTGGTGAAAACGTAGCGCAGATTGAGCTCGAATACTTAGATTTGACATACAAGTGTTTTGCATTCATATACAGGATGTGACGTGTTTTCAAAAAATAAGGCGAATTTTCAAATTTCGTGGGCTACGTACATTCAACTTTCGATTATTATTCTTTTTTTAAGTTGGTACACTCGTCTCGAAGATATGTTGACGGTTTTATCCATATAGGATGTTTAGTTTGTTTGTATTGTTTGCATAAATAAGACAAGTGTTTTGCGTGTTCGGCGATTCGATTTGCATCTCCTCAATCGTCGCAAAACACCGTCCTTTCAAGGGTCTCTTCAGTCTTGGAAACATTAATAAGTCGCAGGGGGGCAAATCTGGTGAATACGGAGGCTGAAGTACGATAACGCCCAAATAATCTCTCACAAGCAAAGATGAGTAAGCAGGTGAATTATCATGATGCAAAAGCCATGAATTGTATTTCTACAATTCCGGGCGTTTTTTTCGTGTTACATCACGCAAACAGTGCATAACTTCAAGGTAACACTCCTTATTTACTGTACGACCTTGTGGTAAGAAGACGACCATAACGAAGAAAACAGTGAGCAAAGCCTTAACATTTGATCGAAGTTGGCGTGCTTTTTTGGTCTTGGCTCTTCTGGATTCTTCCATTGGGACGATTTGACTTTGGTTTCAATTTCATGAGCACATACACATGATTCGTCACTAGTTGTGACCCTTTTAAGCAAATGTGGATCATCGTTGACGTCATTCAACAATTCCTGAACGATGCTCATGCGACGTTGTTTTTGGTCAAAAATCAGCAATTTTGAAACGAACTTCGCTGTCACGCGCTTCATGCCCAAAATTTCCGAAAAGATCTCATCGCATGAGCCAACTGATATGCTGACATCCTCAGCAACTTCTCTAATTCGATGATTCTCCATAACAATTTTCTTCACTTTTTCAACATTTTCATCGGTTGTTGATGTGCTGGGGCGTACAGAGCGCGCGCCGTCATTCACACCTTCTCGACCCTCTGTGAAAAGCTTGTACCACTTGTGGAAAACTGCCCTACACAAGAGCTTAACATATCTTTTCAATGGTTGATATTTTCGGTGCTGTTTAAACTGCTCAATTTAGCGAAATCTGAGCTGTATTCAATACTATGGTACAAATACTAAAACGGGCCGTTTCGGATTTGCACTGAAAAAAAGCAAAGTCGACTTGCAAAACATGAGAAGAGGCAGTTCTCAAAACTCTCACTCACTTGCCTCTCAAGTGGCAAATTAGTCCGGGAAGATGAACTTGCTTGAAATTTTGCGAAAAGGTTCTTTTTCCGATTTTTATTTTTTCTATTTATTCTTTATTTAAAAGCTACTAAATACAGGTGTATGCTCTTGAAGTGATACCAAGTACCACTGTAATTTTGGAAATTTGGTCTTTTTTATTTAAAAGCTTCAATACATCGTAAAATTTAGAGAAAAATATGTTATAGTTCGATGTAGCGTCATTTTGTACGGATAAAAGTCTGCACGAATACGGTCTGATCTTTAAAGTGTTGATCGTTTTTGTATTATATTTTAATTGTTAGTTTGTCTCCAAAATGAATCGTATGAAAAAAACTATTGTGAAGATATGAAGCTGGTAATTTTTTCTTGTAAAAAACGTGGTATTTCACGGCATTTCGTGAGACGTATCCGCGTCTTGTTACAACGTCCAATGGTTTCCCTCAAATTGCTCACATGCCCCAAAGCAAAGCTTCGTTTAAAACTTTTTCACGTTGGAATTGTTCATTTGCCTTCACGACCTGCTCAATGAAAATGAGTGATGAGAGTCCCAAGTCAGGTTCTCGCTTCCGCAGAGCAATTCGTTGGCCTAAATTTTCTGTTGATCTGCACTAAAATCATACACGCAGGTGTCAAATCTTGCACTTTTGTTCATTTTATAATATGCGCCCCCTGCTTTATGCAGACACATTAACTTTTTCGCCAATTAAAGTGCGCTGTGTCGTGGATTACCCTGAATTCCGTCCCTCGCCTTTGCTATTTTTGTATGTCCACCTCCATGGCCAGATATACAGGGTGGGGCATAAGGGTGTTGGCGGTTTAATTCTTCAATTTCTCGGTAACGCGCTGCCCCGTTTTTACACATAAATGCCGCAGCTTATTAAGAATGACTGATTGCATTTTTCAGACAATTATAAGGCAATAATATTATAGAGTTTTGAGTTTCATTTCGATAACTTTTTTCGATAATTGCGATGTAAAACGATATGTTTCCGTAGGCTTATAGACAACATAACAAGCTAACGCTTGCTAACAAATGAGCGGGATGTTGCTAATCTTTGGTTGCACAGCAGTGTTAAAACACTTCGGGTGCCTACCTCTTTTAGTACCGCCCATAAAGATTTGCTTGTTTCTGGAAATTTAATTTTTACCCGTAATTATTCATTTGTTGGCTACAGTGACTAGAATTTTTGGTCATTATAAAGCTGTGCGGGTTTACAATTTTTGGCCCGATCAAAATTATGTCGCCTGTACAACTTTGCGACTGTGCACTCTTTATCGAATTTATTGGATCTAGGAATAACTAATGGTGAATACAATAGAAAATTCATTTCGAATATCTCCTCCACTTGTATTGGAAATATATACAATAAATGCTGCAAATTAGATATTTCCTTTACAACTAGAATATCAAATGCCATACGGGAAGGGCCTGTCGTAAATTTAAACCATTATTACAGAATTGTTGCCATACGATGGAATCCCAAATATTTAGAACAACAACAACGCTTGGCTCAAAATCAAATAATGTATTTGGAAAACATATAAATTACCAAATTGGTTATGTTAAAGGAATGAAAAGAAGCACAACTTAAAAACGATACGGAATTAAATTAAGGAATGGACTTAAAAACTATCAAAAATTCCAATCACGTTCTCTGCTCAAATTATTGCCTAAAATAAAAGGCGGAGTTTCACCTTCACTGCTCTACAAACGGTATGGCTTAATGTTTTTTTCTTGCTTTCTTTATTTCGGCTTTTCGAAGAAACAACAATGGAGAATTTATAAATTTAACTAATGGATAGCAAAAAAAGAAATAATGTTTGTTTTTCTGTTGCTGCACTCTAATGAAAGAAAATATTTGCTTCGAGAAGATTTAACATTTTACCTGGCAAAAATGTTAGAAACAAATAGCTTTTAAGCAAAAAAAAAAAAAAAAAGAAAAGAAATATTAAAGATAGATTGGAACGATGGTAGTCGTAGAGAGATACACTATATTATATTCCCGATATGATATAGATAATGTACACCAAATGTATCGAATAAACAAATACTGTTTCGAATTCATGGAAATTAAATAAAATCCTTGCACATTCTGATAAACTGAAAAATGTATTCTTATTCGTGTAGTCAAATAATATACCAACATACGAGGTGAGCTGAATTTTCACATTTCGCGGACTACGTACATTCGACTTTCGATTATTATTCTTTTTTTATATTGGTGCACTCGTCTCGAAGATATGTTGACGGTTTTATCCATACAGCATGTTTAGTTTGTTTGTGAGAGGCATAAATAAGACAAGTGTTTTGCGTGTTCGACGATTTTCTGCTATCGAAAAAATGGATTAAAGGAGTTGCATCAAATTTTGTGTAAAAATTGAATTAAGTGTTCAAAAACACTTGAAATGTTGACAGCAGCATACGCTGACAGTACTCTGAGTCAAAAAAAGAAAGGTTTACAAGTGGTACAAGCTTTTCACAGAAGGTCAAGAAGATGTGAATGACGACGCTCGCTATGGACGCCCCAGCACATCAACAACCGATAAAAATGTTAAGAAAGTGAAGAAAATTGCTATGGAGAATCGTCGTATTACAATTAGGAAAGTTGCTGAGGATGTCGACATATAGGTTGGCTCATGCCATGCAGTCTTTTCGGAAATTTTGGGGATGAAGCGTGTGGTAGCGAAGTTCGTTTCAAAATTGCTGAATTTTGACCAAAAACAGCGTCGAATGAGCATCGCTCAAAAATTGTTGAATGACGTCAATGATACTTAACAGGGTCATAGCTGGTGACGAGTTATGGGTATACGGTTATGACATCGAAACCAAGGCCCAATCGTCCCATTGGAAGAGTCCAGGAGAGCCAACACCAAAAAAAAAGCACGTCAATTTCGATCAAATGTCAAGGTTTTGCTCACTATTTTTCTTCGATTACCATGGCGCATACTGGGGCTAAGGCGGAAAAAATTCGATTATCGAAAGCGCTGATATCGATTATCTAGTTTGTGATTCTCACCCTATTGTAGCTGCAGGATCAAGGAACAACATGATTTTTTTCACTGTTTCAAGGGTATTCCCATTAATTTAGGCCAACTGTCAGAATAATGGAAGTTTAACCAAATTACACTCTACTACGATTGAGTGCATATAATTGTGAAAGAGGGAGAAAAAAATTATAAAATTTTTTCTCTACTCTACGATGGCCAGCTGAACCACACAATCTCTGGAAGAGGAATAATTGGTCCTTTTTTCTTCGAAAATGCGCGGGGCCAAAACGTCACGGTTAATACGGAACGCTATGTTGAGATGTTGGACGGATTTTTGGCTCCAGAAATTGAAAGTTCAAGAATAGTGAATTCCAGAACTTGGTTCCAACAAGATGGAGCTACCTGTCACACATCAAATGACTCCATGGCGGTGGTGAAGCAGACGTTCCCTGGCAGACTGATTTCGAAAAGAGGTGATATCCCATGGCCCCACGTAGTCCAGACTTGACGCCTCTTGACTTGACCGTCGTAGAGAGGGTCACCATTTAGATGATGTTATTTTTAAAAAATAAACTCCATTTAGTACTCTACAATGCCTTAGATTTATTTTAACCATACCTTTTGTATTTATTTTTTAATCTATTTTTTAAATATGCACGTTCTATTGCGCCACCCGTTACATTCGGCAACTGAACAACCAGTTGATGTATTCATAGCGCACCTCAATCGGAGTGGAAAAAGTGATTAAAAAATTGGTTCCGACGCACGCCAGAGTATGCTGATCTTAATGCGGAATATTTTGAAAAAGATAAAACTATGACGATATACATACGAGTATGTTTATTCATTACTAGGCCAGAAATATAAGCAGCAATCTCATGAAATAACTGCAAGCATTATCAACACAGCCGGTTTCCCAACTGCTGTATTTTCTTTTTCATGCCAAACTTTACATTTTTCCAAATTACAATTGTAGCTAATCCATGGCCGAACTAACCGTAACTTCTTTTTCAAATAATAGCAATAAAAACTAAATACAAAGAACTTTCGCCAAAGGTATAAAGTTTAATGCTAAACAACTTTTTGTACAAACGAGCACGTACAATTCCAATAATAATATTGCCTTTGATTACGTTAGCCTTTTGTTTTTTCGTGTTATCCTGTTATTTCTGTTAATAGAATATTTGTTTTTTTTTTCAGGGAAAGGGGAGAATTTTGAAAGCGAATTTAGGATAAAATAAAATATTTTGAATAAAGGTTTAAAATAACAAACTTTTCATTCTCCCCGTTTTTGTTCAACAGTGTTCGGACAACATTGAAAAAAAAAAAATATGGTGCATGGGTTAACAAATACGAGTACTCACCTGCATATTGTTTAGTATTTTGGAAAACTCTGGACTACCAATATTATCGACAAGTTTGGAAAATTGTTCACTCGACTCGAGTTTATCAAAGAATGCTGCCAGTATCAGATCCTGTGGCAACACATCCAGTATACTATCAACTAAACCGTGTAAACCATTAAGTTGCTCTTTCATTGTTGTTGTTTCCACATCTATTGTTGGTGCAGATGTAGTTATTCCTATTCCTGGTGCCGATGTGGACATTGGTGTTGGTGATGATGGGGTTTGAATTTCAATATTTGTTGCGAGTTCAGGATTAGTTGCTGGTTTTGGTACCACTGCCTTGTTTTGTTGTTGTGCATATTCAATGTCTAAGTGAAAGAGACGATTTTTTATACAAATATTGCATTAGAGACTTCGTTTTATAATATTTGTTTTATCGTATACCAAATATTTTTATTTAGTTTTTGCTTTTCACCCATTCATTTGCAAGTCTAAACTAGATATGATTTCACAAAAGGGAAACGTTTTTTTTATAATTTGAATTTTTATATATATACGTTAAGTTGCCCCGAAAAAAAGTGGAAAATGTGTCCCTAAAAAAAGAAGAATAGTATTTTTAATTGGGGTTGCCTGAATAATTCGCACTGAGCTCTTAACATTCAGGGATTTTACACGCATTCTATTTTCACACTCTTTAAAAGAAACCTACTGCTTAACGACTGTTCCGGACGTCAGCCTGAAAAGCTTTTATTAGACTTGTCATTTATTCAAATAGCCAAAATGTTTTAAGGCACACTGTAATTACCGCCGCTCACAAAAGATGGGTGGCCTCATGGAGGTTTGAAACTACGATCATACGAACGACAGTTGCGTGTGCAAATCATCACTCTCCGCATATCCAATATCGTATTTTGTGATATATGAAAAGTATATGGGTTATTCAAATATGTAAATTTAAAAATATGAGATGATAATATAATTTTTGTGTCAATATTTACGAATTTTTAAAAATATTCTTGCGCATAATTAAACATTTTTTAGCAGAGATTTTTATTTAGCATCGCCTATATTATACCATCAGACGAAGGAATGAAGTTGATATGGCAAAAATGTAACAGTCAATACCAAAGTAGCAGAGGGAGCACTATATGAGCATATATGGAAAACCGTCGAAATTCAATTCCTTTTTTCAATAATTCCTTATTCGTAGAATTATTATTATTATCATCTAATTACCTAAATTTTTGTATATTGCATCGGTTTATACTGTTTTTTAGAATACGAAAGTTTGACCGAATAACCAAGCCTCCTTCAAGCATCTCCCAAATAAATGACAGATTAAATCCACATAAACTTAACTTTATATCTTTCAAGTAGTTGTACAGAAACCAGTCAAATTTGCCACACATCACATGTTTGGTAAACTTAGCTCTCTTAAACAAATTATTATATAATTATTATATAATAATTGTGTCCTTGCATTGTACGAGAGTGGTCTCAAAACTAGCCGACCTAACAAACAATACGCAAGAGGGTAGCGAAAAATTGTATTTATTTTACAAGATAATCTTATTTTAGTCCGATACACTTTTTCCAGCGATATTCAATAGCTTCTATACCCTACTTACAAAAACTTCAAACTGTCAAACTCTTTAATATAGCAACCAACCGCAGACTTTACCTCCTCATTGTTAGCAAATCTTTTACCACCGAGCCGTTTGTTTAAGTTTGGAAATATATAATAGGCCTAGGAAGCTAAATTAATTAATTAATTTTGGTCATCGCAATAGTGGATGTGTAGACTGGAACACTGCGGCCTATTTTCTATAATCTCATAACCCAAACGTTGCAATAGATTAACGCAATATTTGCCGTTGATGATTTTTCCTTTCTGAAGATAATCAATAAAAAATAATCCCATACGCATCCCAAAAGCAAACGCAATGACTTTGCCTGCAGATGAAACCGTTTTTGCCTCCTTTGGGCACGGTTCTCCCATTCTTGTCCACTGATTTGATTGTTCCTTCATCTCAGGTGTGCAGTGATGGACCCATGTCTCATACATGTCTATAAATCGACGCAAAAATTCTGCTCTGTTGCGGTGAAACATCGCCAAACACTCTACTGACACATCTTCACGACGCTGGTTTTGCTCTATTGAAAGCAAACTCGCCACCCATCTTGCACACAGCTTTTTCATCTTCAAATCTTCGGTCAATGTACGATGTATAGCACTTCCTGAAATACCCATAAATTCAGCTAGCTCACGCACCTTCAATCGACGATCATCCAATTCCATTTTGTAAATTTTCTTAACCGTGTCTGGCGTGGACACCTCAGTTGGTCGAGCAATACGGTGTTCGTCTTGGCAGCTCGTACAGCCTCGTTTAAACTCCGCTACCCAATATTTTACAGTCGTAAACGAAGGAGTAGACTCTCCTGGGGTGGAATCTGGCTCGGAGTTAATATTGGCTGGACTGGACAAAATAAATGTTTAATAGTTCAGGTGTATATTTTTGTTTTTTTTTCGAAATACTGGCACCATCTATGCGTCAGGTCAGCTAGTTTGGTATCGCCCTCGTTAGCTCTTAATTAAGGCACCTAAAAGAACCTAAATCACAATTTACTGAGGGTTTTGTCTGAGATATTATTGAGGAACCACTGAGTTTTCCTAAATCGAACAATTATTATGCGTAGTGACATAAAGTGCGAACATATAAATTTCATTGTCATGCGCAAAACTAAGTTGATTTAGTGAAAATGAATAGCAGATATGGATATGTGAATATGTGGACTAAATGTGGCAATTTTCAAATTTTACAAAGCAGTATAAAATAACACAATTTGTAGATATTTAATTTGATACGTATTATGGATTATAGGATGAAATTAATGTTTCCATAAATGGGTCAATTCGCATGGAAATTTCCTTATGGAAATGTTGACGCCATCCATTTTCGTTTTTGGTACTACATCTTTCAAGCGTCAAATTTGATGGAAAAGTGGAAATTCATTTAGTTTATATGGCAAATACACATGGGAAGGAGCGTGATTTCGCAAGAGTTTAATGTGTTTCAAATTTGATAGAAATTAGGTCAAATCGGTTAAATGTATGAGGCTAAGAATATCCGGGTTAGATTAGTCTTTTGTATGGGAGGCACCAGAAGGGGCATGGTTAGTAGATCGATTTATTCCAAATTTTGCAAAACACTAAAAAGAAAATATTGTTACTGCTGCACATATTAAAATGAATTTCAGAAAAGTGGTCAATTTATTCTGAGACACCGGAACGGGTGAATGGATATGGCTTATTTATAATATTATATCTCTTTTTTTTATTATTTTATAACTTTCTGAAATGACTTGCATTATGTTAGGCTGTAAAAAGCTTTGAACAGCTTCGTAAATTTTTACGACTTAGAAAGTCATAGAAGACATTTGGTCCAAAGATGCTTTACTAATATTTTAAACGCTTCCTTTTGAGTGTCAAAGTTTTGCGTACTAAGAAACGTTTATTATTGCTTCGGTCAAAGGTATAAAATTGATGCTGTACAATGATGCTGGGCGTGGTTAATAGGTCGATTTATTCCAAATTTTGCAAAACACTACAAAGAAAATTAAGTGACTGGTGGAAACAAAATTAATTTCACAAAAGTGGACAATTTATTCTGAGGCACCAAAATGCTTGGATAGATACGATATTTTTATAACTTTCTAAAACGAATTGCAATACATTAAGCTATACAAAGTTTTGAATAGCTTTTTAGATTTTTACGACTTAGAAAGTCATGAAAAACGTTTGGCCCAAAGATGCTTTGTTTAATTTTAAATGTTTTAGTACGCAAAAATTTGACATCCAGAAGGTCAAATTTTTGCGTACTAAAAAACATCCCTTATTGCTTCGGGTAAAAGTATAAAATAGATGCTGGAGAAGGGGCGTGGTTAATAGGTCGATGTATTCCAAATTTTGCAAAACACTATAAAGAAAATCGGGTTACTGTCTGAAACCAAATTAGTTTCAGAAAAGTGGACAATTTATTTTGAGACATCAAATTGGTTGGAAAGATGCGATCTGTTTATAACTTTATAGAACGAAATGCAACAACTTAGGTTATACAAAGTTTTGAATAGCTTGGTTGATTTTTACGACTTAGAAAGTCATGAAAAACATTTGATCCTAAGATGCTTTGCATTATTTTAAATGCTTCCTTTTGGAAGTCAAATTTTTCCTTACTAAGAAACATTCCTTCGGGTTATGATACAAAATAAGTTCTAGGAATATAAATTTTTCTGCTGGAGAATTTGGTCCTTGAGTGGGCAGTTCACTCTTAAATGACTTTGTCGGATTTTCAACGTATTCTGGCTACGATTATGGGCAATTTTCGTAATAATTTCCTGGCATTTCTCTAAATTTCGACATAAAATGAAAAATCGAAGTGCCTTTTTAAGGTCATTTAGAACATGTGTACTTTATTGGATTTCAGTCGATTATTTATAGTTGTTACAAATGACATGACATACTTTAACATTTGTCTTTTGTCACAGTACTTTCTGAATGTTTTTTCTACCCTTTTTTTCTCATATATGCACTTTTAAATTATTGAAGACACACTATCTACCTCTTTGGCTTATTGTCATTTAATTGTTTTTCTTATTCACTTATTTTCATTAAGTTAGACCTTATTTTGTACTGACCATTTGTCTCATATGTTGATGTGACATTAACTGCATTGTTAGCCTTCTTTGGCTCCGTGGACGGCTGAGGCACCGTTGCCATGTTGGTGAGTGTTGTTACAAATTTGACCAAATCCAAACCGCTACTATTTAAATATCGCAAAAATACTGACATTTCCGGTACGGAAATTATATGATGCTTAAGTGCAACGAAGTCTCGGCTAGACATGAATGCGTGGGCTCGTTGAACTTCCGGGTCGTTGTGATAGTAATGGGCAACAATGGCCTTAACCCGGTCGGCTGGTATTAGAGATAGAAAATCACTTAAATCGAGGGGAGTGGCCACCATAGTTACACTCGAGTCCTCTTCATTATTTTCCGGTTGTAAATCAATTTCATGCGGTGGCATTGCAACATCAGCATTGGGCTCAGCATCGATTTCGCCGTCACCCACATCGTCATCAATAGTATCCTGGGAAGCCTTGTC
>JAHXMU010000657.1:1386060-1439968 GCA_019455685.1 Philornis downsi | reverse complement strand
CTCTACTGCCATTATGAATTCACTATCATCATCATCAGCAGCAGCACCAAAGCTCTGATTGCTGCTACTATCCACGTTGGCACGGTTGTACTCGCTGTTGTTGCTAGTGTCGGAGACGGAGCTGGGGCTTGCGTTGGTGTTATAACTGTTGTTGACTGTGTTGCTGCCATCCGGACCCATCGCAACATTATGAGGGAACATTGTAATAATTTGACAGCAACTCAATAACAAAACACTAATTGCATAAAACAATTTTCGATTTTCCACCATTTTGATTCTAGTGATTTTAATTTCGATTACTATTTTTTTGTTATTATTCGTTTTCTTCCCTCACACAGGATGCCTTTCTGTTTCGGAAATTTCAAATTCAATTCACTTTTCATATAAAGTACAACAACTAAGTACAACACCAATATAGTTTCCACAATGTGTGTGCGTTTTTGTTTTTTTTTTTTTTTTAAGGAGTGTTATTGAAATTAATATTCCATATAGTGTAGTCTATTAGAGTAAATACGGTTGTCGATACCACAAATTTCATGCAAATTTTAAATTGGTTGCGGAGTAGATAGTCTGACCGTCGATTGTGTGCGTTTAGCTCAAAGTTTAAATTTGTACTAAAAAAATGTTGAGCAAACAATGGATGTCAAATGTACCCATTGTGGCGCAATAAAATGCGAAATCTTTAAGTGATCGCCTACAGACATATAGGTGACCTGAATGAATGAAAGTGACTTAAGTCACATAATGCTTAATAGTAGTTAGATAGAAATTGACCCAACAAAAATTTATGCGGAATGTGATTGGTTATCCATTTTCTTTTCTTCCATAACTTCAGCCCTAAATTTGTCATGTTTTCGAAAAATATATTTATATATTTCTGCTCTAGTCAAAATATATACCAATCTAAAAGCAACTACTTATCCGACTTTTAAAGGACACATAGAATTCAAACTTGAGCCTGCACTTTTGCACAGTGTCCTATGTTTAAAGTCGGACTTAATTCGAAATCGAATTAAAAGTTTTATATGGCAGTGAATATACTTCTCCATCTAAAACGTCGAACATAAACGAAACGAAACGATTTTTATTCTAAGTTGGGAGTACTGAGACTATGCATATCATATATCTTATTAGAGTCTTAGTTATGCTTAGTTCTGTTCGAAGATTACGAGTATTTATTTATTCATCAATAACTATCTTGTCCCCTTCAAAGTATTCCCCCTGTGGTATAATGCACTTATGCCAGCGTTTTTCCAGTCCTCGAAGTACTTCTGAGGATGCTGTTTGGTATCGCCAACAGCTCCTGTTTGGGTTCTTCTTTTATCTCCTCACTCGTATCAAAACGCTTTTCTCTCATCGGTGTCTTCAGTTTTGAGAAGAAGAAAAAGTCAGCGGGGGCCAAGTCCGGTGAATACAGCCGTTGAGGCATGATTGCGGTTTTGTTTTTGGCCAAAAACTCACGAACAAGAATCGATGTGTGAGCTGGTGCGTTATCATGGTGCAAAATCCATGATTGGTTTTCCGCAATTCTGTGCGTTTCTGACGAATCGCTTCGCTCAAACGGCGCATAATTTGAAGCTAGTATTCCTTATTGACCGTACGACCTTGTGGCAAGAATTCTTGATGCACCACCCCATTGCAATCGAAGAAAACAGTGAGCAAAACCTTCACACCTTCACCTTCTAGCGAACTTGACATGCTTTCTTCGGTCTTAGCTCTTCTGAACGCTTCCATTGGGATGATTGGGCATTGGTTTCAATGTCATACCCATACACCCATGACTCGTCACTAGTTACGACCTTTCTGAGGAAATCTGGATCATAGTTGACGACGTTCAACAGCTCCTGAGCGATGTCCATGCGACGTTGTTTTTGCTCAAAATTTAGCAATTTTGGAACAACCTTCGCTGCCGCACGTTTCATGCCTAAAACATCCCTAAAAATTGCTTGACATGAGCCGAACGATATGCCAACATCATCAGCAACCTCTCTAATAGTGATTCGACGATTATCCAAAATCATTTTCTTCACTGCTTCAATGTTTTCATCTGTTGTTGACATGCTCGCATTGGCGTCTTCTCGGCCTTTCTTAAACCGTTTATACCACAATTGAATTTGTGTTCTGCTCATAGTAGACTCGTCAAACGCCACTGTCAGCATTTCAAATGTCCTTGCACATTTAATTTCATTTTTTTACACAAAACTTAATACAGTTTCTTTGATCTATTTTTTCGAATAGAAAAAATCGGTGAGCACACCAAAACACGACTAACCTTTTTATCTGTCAAAAACAAACTGACAATCCAAAATAGCTGATATTGTCAACATATATAACAGATGTATAAATCGAACATCGAACTCATGAAATTTGAAAATAACGGTTATTTCTTGATACTTCGGTGTGAGATGTATAATAAGATGGGATGAAGTTGAATAAAAAGAGAGTTGAAAATAAATTGTAATAGGCCTTGTAAACCAGAGTTGTGGATTAATTCTCACTGCTAGAACGCGAAAGAAAGCTTTTCGGCAAGATATAAAAATAGTGACAAGATATATTTCATGCAGGAGAGTGGCAAGAGATATTACATGGTGACTTTGGTAGAACAAATTTTCCGTCTACATTTGGACTTTTTTAATTCGGACTTAAACAGACTGGACAAAGGGAATCGGTTTCATTATCGGGCTTTACTTTGGTAAAATTTGCATGTGTTTTAAATTAAACTGCATTTAGTGCAATTGAATGAAGGAAGTGGTGTGATTAATGGTCCGATCTTTCTTTGAACAAGGTTTCGTGTTACTAACGTCTACGAAATAGGACCTACAGGGGAAAACATATTTTCGTATTGCGTGGGAGTGATTTGCCTCTTTTCCATTCTTAGACCCTTTTTCAATAAAACCCAAATCAAAGGTGTAAACCTCTGTCGCTTATATGGGGGACGCTAGTAGAGGAGTAACTAACCTATATTTTTCCTTAATTCTATCAAACATTATGATCAAATACTTTGGACAATTTGGCCCGCATCAGTCTACAAATTAAAAGTTAGAAGCTAAGGTACCAGAAGCGATAGGTCGACGAACCTTATGTTTAATACAGGGCTGTACCTTTGCAAAATATTAGGCTGGTGGTATGTTTTACGAAGTTTCATAAAGAATTACGGCGGTTATCATGCCGACCATCCACCCAGACAGAAATACGGAAACCGATCAATCGTCTTCAAATGCGCGTCAAGCACATTTGGTCGAATAATGCTTAATAACAGTGAGTTTCTGTATAATAGTGATTGGTACGGAATCATGGCATTTTGAAAAACTTGAATTGGAATCGTGCATCCTTAACAAGCTGTAATCGATGTCGTGTAATTTCATTACCTGGTAGAACAAGACGTAACGTAAATCTGTTTTTATTTTTCAATATACTATTTATTACACATCAGTAACTGTCTATTGTTGTCAGTACGGAGGATAAGGATGGAAATTGTCGTAAGGTAAATTATTCTACGAAATTAAAAATTATGGATGCTTCACATCGCAGTGATGATAATGAAATATCCAATTCAGCCCATTAAAAAGAGAAAACTATGAATTAATCCACGATTCACTCAGCCGTCGATGCTAGATATGTATCTCATAAATTTCCGTCAGACATATTGTGGTCAGCAGATATCATCATCAATAGGCGATGAAATTTAATTATAATACAGTTCCGTACACATTTTGCTTCAAAAATGTTTGAAATCTATATAGCATATGTAAAGGATGTATGACAAGTGATTAATAATAATTCTACATTTCATCATGAAAAGATTTAGCCCAGTAGTATGACTCAAGACAAATAGCCTTGATTATTACAGGGCCCATTTAACAATGTTATTACTGTAAAGACATTTTTCCACCTTGCCCTTCAGGACTACTTAAAGTAGGAAGCCAACCCGCACCAGTTGTAGTGCTCGAAAGTGCCGTGGAAAATTGGAACCTCAGAATGGAGAATCTTAGAAGCTTTTGCGACTACAAATTTTTAAATAATAAATGAAAAGAACATTTTTTTTTTTGTATGATAATTAAGAATTGCGTATTTATATTTTCACCCGAAGGAATGATAAGGCAAAAATATAACACCCAGAATAAATTGTGTAAATTTGCAATTGCTTTTTGAAAAAATGTGTTCCATGCTTTTTAAGGAAATCAAGCGATGTTGGTCTATATGGCTGCCTAACACATGGACATGACAATGTTCCTAAAATATTGTAAAACTTCCTTACGCTCGCCATAACTCATTGTTTCACAGTACATAGCTAAAGTTTGTAAATAGGCACACTTTAGTGAACTAATCTCTTGTAATGGAAGTGCAGGTTATCACCGTGTCCCTCTAATACAAACTGACCGATATTTTAAAATTGAAATTCTCTTCCATATTTATAATTGTATTTATTTTTGTCATATATTCTGCTTTATAACTTTCTATAAAGCTTGGGAAAATTTCACCAGATAAGCACTCTCTCTTTCAAACTTCATATTAAAAGCACAATAATCGATTGAAATATTAAGTTCACAGAATGGAAATAGGGGACCTTTTGAGGTACCTCTATACAAATTGACCGATTTGAATTCAATATTTTCTCTGCAATTTCCATATAGTAGGCCGCTGTATTCTAGATTTTAATGCTTGTATTTCTAATGTTCCGTAAAACAGAGGTAAACGAACAGAAAGCCACAATTATTCTGGTGCCTTATGCACTTTTCGGTTTCAAAAGTAAAGTTAAATAAAACACACATAAAACTATGATTTCAATGACCTTTTAATTTCATTGTAATGCGTGGACCTTGCCATTGTGTACGAAATGCAATGTCATTTAAATGACCGCCTCTGGATTGGTTGCAACGGTGGATCCTTTTGAAATCTTATTCTTCGGCGGCCACTGGAATAGGCAGCCTTGTCTATTATACGCCGCCCGTGGAAAATAATTCCAAGCGCTTCGATCTTCTGCGCTTCCCCTCAAATTCGTCAACATGAACGAGCCAACGCAATCGCGGTATATTAATGCGTTTGACCACGTCGAGGTCGGCATATAGATCATACTGCTCATTGTTCATGCGACGCTAATACTCTCCATTAACGATGATGGGTCCATAAATTTTCCGGAATATTTTCCTCTCGAAAACTGCCAGTACTGATTCATCCGCTTGCGTTAAATATAACAAGACAGTTAGAACCGACGTCTGGTACAGCCGCATTTTGTTAAGAGAGGGCTTTATTATTGAATCGCTTTCTTAGCCCACAGCAATACTCTTCTCTTTATCTCCATACTAACATCATTCGTTTTGTTTACAGCGAAACCGAGGTAGAGTAATTCTTCCACCACTTAAAAATGATAGTTTTCTATGTTCACACAGCGTCCCAAACTAGTGGACTCTTTGTTCGTTGAAACCAATAACTTTGTTTTGTTTTCTCGTTTACCACCAGATCCATTTTCCATGCTTCCTTCTCGATGCTTGAGAAAGCTGTCTTAACATCTCGCAGTTCTTTTGAAGTAGTTTTCGAAAAATTTCAGCCCAGTGACACCTCCAGGTGTCCATATGCGGCAATGTTGCTTGTTGACGTAGTCACCGAGTGAGTTACGAGTGAGTAAGTCGCTAAAGAAAATGTTGCTCGATTGAAAGTCCACGTTTTAATTTGAATACGATACACATTCGTGGATGGCAAACTTTTCAGTAAATTAATAACACTTCAGATGACGGCCATTTAACAACTGAAAGCCTTAACAGACCGGCGGTTTTGAAACCAGTTAATGGATAATCCTATATGTAGCTACATATCTTTCAAACTGTTGTATGTAAGGCGGACAAATTTGGCACACATCATACCTTCGGTACACAGAATACCTTTTTTTAGATCCCCTCCAATATCCCCTATACAAATTAAATGAGCCACGTACCTTTATTTGAACAGCGGTCGGACAATATCCTTTTCTCTGACGAGGCTCATTTCCTTATGAATGGGTTCGTAAACCGTCAAAATTGTCGTTACTGGAACAGTGAAAATCCCAAAATGAATCCCTGCCATAATATTCTGAGTTTAGTGCAACTGAATGAAAGTTATGAATATAAGGGCACATGGGTTAAACTGGGTAATTTGTGTAGGAGGTACCACAAAAGGTATTTCGCAAAACATTGCTGAGTCAAGCAATTGCCAGAATTTAAGGTTTTTTAGGGTACGATTTGGGGATTACAGTGGAAAGATTAAAATATAAATCTGTCTATTTTTATGATGTAGATGGAAGTGCTAATACGGCCCGTTTCCACTCTCAGACTTAAGCTTATCAAACGCTTCACACATGTCAAATTTGACTGAATTCAGTCCAACTACTCGAAAGATATGAATTTGAGAGTATAAGGGTCTGATCGATTTTTTGTATGAGTCGTACCAGAAGGGGCGTGGTTACTTAATCAAGTTTCCTCTGGCTTTGTCTAACATCACGATTCAATGCAGAGAGTAAAAATGTATGTTATTTTAGACTGCTAATTAGAAATAATAAAAGTAAGAAGTACTTTAGGAAAATCCACCAATTTATATGAAAGTTACCAGAAGGGGACTGACATTGTAGCTGGAAAGCACCAAATTGGACCGAATTTAGCGCAACTGAATGAAAAGTGTGAACATAAGAAAATATGGGTTTAATCAGCCATTTGTACAGGAGGTACCTGAGGAGGCATGATCAATCGATAGACGCAAATCGGAATCGGGAATTTGCCATTCCCAATTCGTACTGAAGATACCAGATGAAGCTCGTCGATATGGCCAATAACCAATCCTAGTTAAATACAGGGTGGCGTTGTAGAACGGCACTCCTTTAACCGCAAACGAAAATTATTGAAAACTTTCTTCATTAATACTGGTGTAATGGCTGCCATTTCACTACGGATATTCTCCATGCGCTGAATGATGTTTCTTGGATTATTACTGTCGACTTTGTGTTTGAGGTATCCCCACAAAAAAAAAAGTCAAGAGGCGTCAAGTCTGGACTACGTGGGGGCCATGGGATATCACTTCTTTTCGAAATCAGTCTGCTTCACCACCGCCATGGAGTCATTTGATGTGTGACAGGTAGCACCATCTTATTGGAACCTAGTTCTGGAATTCACTATTCTTGAACTTTCAATTTCTGGAGCCAAAAATCCGTCCAACATCTCAACATAGCGTTCCGTATTAACCATGACGTTTTGGCCCCGCGCATTTTCGAAGAAAAAAGAACTAATTATTCCTCTGCCAGAGATTGCTGCCCATACTGTCACTTTAGGAATATGCAATGGTTTCTGGTGTTTGATTTTGGGATTCTCAATGTTCCAGTAACGACAATTTCGACGGTTTACGAACCCATTCATAAGGAAAAGGATATTGTCAAAATTGGAAAATCGATTAAACATTTCATTAGCAAATGCGAGCCTTGCTATGAAGTCAGACTCTTTCAATTCTTGTGTTAATTGCAGCTTATATGGATGCAGTTTAAGATCTAATGTTAAAATTCGTTGCAAACTTCGCCGCCATTTCGACATTTGTGGATTTCCTCGTACTGACTCCACAACTCTCTCAACATTGTCTTCGGTCCTAGATGTTCTTGGGCGACCATTTTCTTGTGGTTTAAATGTGGAACTGGTCTCTTCAAAACGCTTTACCCATATTTTAATTAAATTAGCACTCGGAGCTTCACTAATTCGCCGTAGTCCATATTCAGCACAATATAGTCGCCTAGTAGCAATATATGAACGAGAGTTCTCGTTAAATGCGCGACGCGTCCCGTCGAAGTGATTCATAGCGACTAAAACTCCATGAGCCCGCCAACCCAACGATGTAGGCGCCCCCCCGCCCGCGCCTTTTCTACCCCGCAAAAAAATATGATGCAATATGCACGTTCTATTGTGCCACCCTGTACAATATAAGATGTAAGACTGCGCCAAATGTTATGAAACTTCTAATAGACTTACGATAGTTAAAGAAAGCCCGAAATCGGTCAATAGTCTTATAAAGTTACGTAACGCATTTGGTCAAAAGTAATGCTTTTTCTTTTTGACAGTAACGTTATTGACTATCATATGATATATAGGTATACTTAATAAAGATATAATCAAGTGCCAGACGCCTTCTCGCTTTCTAGTGGATGTGTAAAGATTTAATGTGTTCTTGAATAGTATTTTGACCTGCGATTTTTACTATTTGAATATATTCCATTGTTTCGTTTCGTTTGGAATATGTTCCATTGTTACAATAATTCCAGCTCCCTTAAAACATAACAAATAACTTTTCTTTACATTACTTTGCGAAATTTATTTATGCTACACATATTTTCTGTTTATCCTGCAGCCGTTGAGTGGCGTCCATAATGAATTGTTGTCGCTTTTTTGGACTTATCGCATTATGTAAAGAAATGAGTATAATTTCCTCAATATGCACATGTGGTGTGGTCCCTTCAACATCGTCTGGGGTGACGATAATAATGAAGAAGCTGTTTAAGATAGCGGCCGTGCCGGCGATAATGTCTGCTTTTAATTCAATTATCACAAACACAGTCTCTTTTTACTTGATGTGCAGTGTCTTGATAAAAGCTTTAGGATCGTGCCCCCAGAGTTTATGAGATGAAAATAACGTAAACTACGTAATTTTTTAATTAAGGCCTCAACGAAAAATAAGTGAAAATAATAGAGAATAATTGAATTACATTTATACGTCGAGTATTTACAAATGAAAGCGAAAATTTATCAGTATTCTTTTTAGATAAAAATTTCTGTGTACGGAACAAAAATTCGCAATTGTAAATAAGCTAAAATATTTGTTTAGACATGAAAATAGACTAATATTGTTGTGATCTTTAAATGTTATTGGTATATTAGGCAATTATTGTACGGTTTCAGAGCTAATGCAGTCTCGGTACTTAAGTGGTGGAATATGGAATTTCAAAATAATTAGCTGGGGTATATTCCGTAGTAATTAAAAAAATGCGTGTTATATACCAATAGATTTTTATCAACAAATGCAGCCAATTAGTGCGTAATAAGAAACGACATTATTGCCTCCACAACTTAACTATTCCAACTTACTGATAATCTATTTTCCCCTTTAAAATTATAGAGATGCTATTGATTTTTGATAATTAAACTAACTTGGATGTTAGGTACCCTAAGTAGGGTATTTTTCGATTGCAGAGTTAATTTTATTCAGGCGCCTATACGAAGGTTCAATTTTATTTCGCTTTGGTATTGTAAATTTATAAAATTTGCATTATAAATTTTGTGTCTGATTAATATTCCAAACAGCAACTCATTTCATACATTTCTTTTTCTATCTGGAACGAAATTAGAGACCCACATTGATTCGATTTCTCCATCGAAATATCTGTGGTCACAACCCATAACAGCCTAAGTCTGTTTTTCAATATTTTCAGTACAGGAGTTTAAAGTTTTGAATCTTCACTGAAAATCAGGAGAAGGTGTTTTTTGGAAAACTTTGCTACAGATTCCAAGGAAACGAATTTCTTTACTTAGTTGTTAACAAAAAATAGTTGTTTATTCTCGCAGTCAAAAGATATTATCGAAAAAGACACTTAAGCTCTTATGAATTGTTGAACGAAATAAAGTCAAAAAGTTCAAGTTGAGTTAGGCTATTATTCCAGATTAAATAAAAAACTTTAAGTTTGGAGAAAGACCTTAACTCAATTTATGTTTATCAAAAAACGAAATTGTAATTCGGAATAAGAGCTTAACTCAAGTTAGGAAAATAAAATTGTTTCTTTATTTTTTTGAATTAACGACTTAAGTTGATTTAGGTAATGATGAAAAAATAATGTTCATATTTGTTGTAATCCTAAATTGACTTAGGCAGTTATGCCAAAACAGTCATTTAGAAAGATAACTTAAGCTATTAGGTTTTTTACGATTAATTGCCTTCCAAGAAGAGATACAAACATGAAAAATTTAGACCAAATAAATTTAGATACGCTGAATACGATGGTGCTAATAACTCAATTGTGTCCTAACTCGAGTTAGGCTGTTACGGGTTGTGACCACAGATATATGAGTCTATGAATTATGTAACCTATGTAGCAGGACGGAGTCATCCGGCTTAGTTTGCCACATTTAAATATGTATTGCAATGTGAATCAATTGATCAAAATTTAAGTTAAGACAATCTACGAATCAAGTCCATTCGACGGTATGCAGTCCATTCGATTTTTATACTTTCACCCGTAGGAGAGAAAAGATATAAATCAATTCATGCATCGGAAATGTAAGAAATTTAATTCGGTTGAGCGATGTTCGTCTCCCTGCCTTCCTGGGTGGTGGGCAAGATAAAACTTGGCACAGCCTAAAATTTTCGCAGATCGTATCCAGGGATTGTGAAGGGCTATATCCGTCCAACCCTTCTGATATCTTCGATACAAATTAACCGATTTTCCAAAATTCAATTTCTCCCTATAGCTCCTCTTTCGTAACCTACAGAAATCCAAATTTTGGCCGCTGCACTACTTCATAATTCTTGGTAAAATTTGTGATATATCTCATACAATGAGATATTCTTGTCTGCATCTCTTTTAATCGGTTGCACAAAACTTAATCAAATTTGCCCACATTCAGCGTTTGCCGCAGGAGGGTTTCGAAATAAAAACAGACATCCGGCCCGAAGAACCATGTAATGGTTTTGGTAAGAGATTAATCCAGTTATAATCTCTGGCGGTGTTTTTGTGATGCAACTTAGTAGAGAGATTATGGACTGTATATTGGTATTGGTATTGGTTTGGAGTTAATTAATTGAGGGTCAATTCTTACGTGCCGGGCCAATAAGTTCTGGGCTGAAGAATTGGCCTTTATAAAATAAGTGTATAATTTTTCAGAGTTGAGAAATTATACAATTAAATTTGAAAATTAATATATGAAAAGAGGAAGAGAGAGAAAAAATGGAAATGAATTAGAGTTATTAGAGTTTACTTCTAGAGATTGAGATGTTTACCGAGCGAGTTGTGCTGGAAAAGTAGCTGATTTTAAATCAGCAACTTTGCTGGTAATATTGGATTTTCTACCTTCCTTTCTTCATATTTTCTTCAGCTTACAATAATTCACAATTGGGATAGTTATCGGTAATTACTTTGTACATTAGATTAGATTTTAGGTTAGTTAACTAAGAGGGTTATCTTTTATAATATTTAAATTTCAAGATTTCGGTAATTAATCCATTTAATTTATAAAGTTCAAAATTAATTCATTAAATTTAAAAGTAATTATAAATTTGGCGATTTATACACATTGCCACACTCATTCTGGTATTTTCCATACCAAATAATCGATTTTTCGAATTTGCATAAATCCTCTGTAATTTCTAATTAGCTAACAGCAGTTATGTAGATTTTTATCCTTTACATTTTTACATAGGGTTAGACATTTAGTGGTTTCAAAACCGCCGATCGGTGGTTTCAAGACTGCCAGCTGTTAAATACCTGTCATCTGAAGTGTTATTTATTTGGTGAAAGGTTTACCATTTACGAAAATGGATAGTTTAACAACCGAAGAACGCGTAAAAATAGTTAAAACTTATTACAAAAGTAGTGATTCAAACGTGTCGTCATAATCGACCCACTGTATAGGCAATTGGTAAGATTATAAAAAAATTTGAAGAGACTGAAAGCGTTATAGATGTGGTAAGGCCCATCCATCATCGCAATGTACTCACTGGCAAAAATATCGCTTCTATTAGTGAAACTTTGGCGGATAATCCGAGTTTCAATTCAGAGCGCTATGACCGTATGGTAACCGACTTTGTTTGGGTAGAAATCGAAGATTATGAACTGGACTGGTGTTTACTCCCATAACCGCCAAACGTTGGAGCATTTGAAAACTATCATTCTTCAAGTTATCGCCAAGGTACCGACCAAAATGTGTGAAAAAGTGGTCGAAGACTACCTTAAAAGAACTCACTGCTGCGGTCATTTAAATGACGGTGTATTTCGAACATAATGGCACGGTTGAAGAATTATAATGAAATTTAATCTAAATCATGGCTTTATGTGTGTTCTATTTAACTGTGAAACTGAAAAAATGGATAACTCTACACAATTCTTAGTAATATTTGAGAAAAATGGATCTAGTAATCACGGCTCTGCTGGTACCTCCCATACAAATGACCAGGTTAGTCCCCTTATTTTCAATTCAATATCTTTCAACCAATTATAAGGGAGATATACATATATGTATATACCTATATATGTATGTATGTACTCGTAATTCAATTTATCTGTTCATCGAGCTCTTAATGCGTACCAAATTTGACTAATACACGAAGCTTAGTGTATACGTGTGCCATTTGTGTCGGAAGTACCAGAAGGTGCTCATCTAATCAGTAAATTTGTTCAAATTATGCAAAGTAACAACGGACGAAATTGTATGTTACTGCAGCTTACGAGTTATGACTTAAAGTTAAAAGCTTGACTTTCAGAAAATCGGTCCATTTGTGAGGGAAGTGCTAACTGGTATAGGTCTGTATATCATACCCACAATTTTTGGCAAAAATTTAGCAAGATCTTAGGTTGCACTAAGGAGTTTCACAAATATTTGCGATTGCCCTCGTGTCTTTCAGCCGGCCAGCCAAACGGACATCGCTCAATCGATTTACAAAGTCATGAAAAAGTACACAGTAAATAATACGAGTACACATAAATCCCCAACATTTACGATAAATTCGGTGCCCCAAAAAAAATTGCTCATATTAATTCTCGTTAAAACTGCTCATTGTTTACTGATTTTGTTTTAAAGCACTCCTTTTAATAGAAGCAATGTTAGTTATACAGTTTACACCACTCTCATCTGAGCTAATTTCTGCCAGTAGTCAGTATAATCCTTGAGACCGCCTGCTGTAGTACAACGTCGCTTATTCTTTATGACAAATATCTTAATTCCTACATTTTCCAGGCAGACAGAAATGCCTCCATGCGCATAGACGAGCCACCCTTAAATTACTTGCCTATTCACAATTCTGCTACCAAAAAGGCCACATGTTGCAAATACATTTCCTTTAATACCCTTCTGTGTGTAACGTTTTAAACTTTACACATTTTCTTAAGACCACAGAGTCATCAAAGTTTCTAACAAAATGTCTTGTGGCACCTAGAAATACAAACAAGCCTTGGCAAAGGAGCGGATAGATGTTGGTGGCAGCCATGGCATTAAGTCATAATTAACTGCGAAACTTGTAACCACACACCCAGACACTGAAAGGGCTAAATCCTACTGGTGTTTAGTAGTAACACCTGAGTTCTGGGCAATGGAAAGGAGCAATTTGTGCTACGAAACCAAATTTATGAACTTTGACAACAAAAGGAAATTCTAAGATATACAGAATATTCAAAAATGTTATGGTAACGATAGGAAATTGTTGTTTTTGTTGGTGTTTACCATAATTTATGATAATATCAACTTTTTTGGTTATTTGACAACAAAATTTTAGTTTGCATAAGGTTAACACCTCTATGTAAAACATTGTGCTAAAATTCACAAGAGAAACAAAGGCGAAAATTTGATTTATTTTTAATAATATTGGTAACGTTATAAATTTAAAGTTTACAACCAAATTTAGCAACATTATTGCAAACATTTTTGGGGATTAAAATTTACGAAAGTTTATAATTTAATGCAGGCATGGCAGGAAAAATTTTCAATACGCAGCATAAAAATTGCTCAGCTGCTTAGCAGCTCAACAGCTTTAATTCGAAGCTCGCAATGCCTGTGAGCTCTGATTGTACAGGGTGTCCGTCGGGAAGGTATACTACTTTGTTTTGCCGCCATTTTGGTAAACATTAGTTTTGACAGTTCATATTTGCCAATCGTAAAGTAGAGAAGTGGCAAATTTATTATGGAAAAATATTCGATAAACCAACGTGTTTTACTCATTAAATCATTTTATCAAAATCAATCATCGATTACTGTGACGATGAGAAAGTTACGTGAAATTTTTGGGAGAAACAACGTGCCAGCAAAACGCACTATTTATCGTGTAGTGAATTATTCGAAGAAAGAGGTTTTGTAGCTGATAGGGCCAAGCATGCACCACAACGTACTGCAAGATCGGCTGAAAACATTACTGCCGCTCAAGAAAGTGTTCTAATCAATCCATCAACCTCAATTCGACGCCGGTCTTCAAACAACAACTTTGGACACAATTTTGCACAAAGATTTGCATTTGTTTCCATTTATGATTCAGTTGACACGAGAGCTTCTTCCACAAGGCCATTTACGCCGCCGCCATTATTATTCATCAGTCACCTTTGTATTCATTAAAAGTGATAGTCTGGTGTGGAATTTGGTCAAGAAGAATCATTGGACCTTCCTTCTCTGAAACTGAAAACGACGTACCGGTAACTGTCAATGGGTAGCGATATCGTGATATGACTGAAAACTTTTTAACGCCACAACTGCAGGCTTTGGGCTTAATTAAAATGTGGTCTCAACATGACGATGCCACATCGCATACAGCCAGGATTACAATGGAATTACTGCGAGACCTCTTTTCACGACAAGTTATTTCAAGAAATAGTGTTGAATGATGTTGATTGGCCTCCACGGTCGCCTGATTTGACTGCTCCGGACTTCTTTTTGTGGGGATATCTGAAAACAAGGTTTATGCAAACAAACCAGAAACTTGAGCAACTCAAACAAAGTATTCGTGATGAAATTAATGAAATACCGCGTGAAATGTGTGAGAATGTAATAAAAAATGTGCCCGAAAGGGGAGCAAATATAGGGGAATTTTATGAAGGAATTCGTCTGAATATGTAGGGTAAATTTTAGACAAAAACATTTTTGCCACATTTTTTTACCGTGAATTTGTTGAACCTCTAGTTTAAAATGAACACTGTTAACACTTACACGACTATAATTTTTCAAGTAATACAATATCGATATTTACAGATGTTCACAGATCTAACCGAAAAATTATAATAAATGCTTCAGTTGCCACCGAGCTCTATTCATCCAATCCAGATGCCACATAGTTGCTTTATAGTATAACTACTGAGGTCATCAAAAGACCTATCTTTTCAGAAAATTTCTAATTTTGTTGACTTTGCAACCGAAATTTCAGACTCTTCTTATACCACAAAAATACTTCAAGATCATTCTTTCATTGAGGTGATCACCTTTTAGTGAACAAATTAATCTAGGGGAGCTTAATTGAACATTTTGCGTTTATTAAATAGTTCTAGTCGAAGTGATTGTTTGAATTATATAATTTGAATTACCCAAAAGACGAAAAACCCAGAACAGAAATTTCAGTCAGGTGAACTGACTTGCATATACGAGTACTTTCATTTAACTTCCATTTGCGTTGGTGCAAAAGTTTGTTTAGTACCAGAAGGAACGTAATGAATGTTCTTATCAAAACATTTTTCTTGAGTTAAGCCCAATAAAAGACTCGAAATTATAACCTTGTGAGGTAATTCGTTTTGAAATTATAAAATAATAACTGATTTCTAGTAAATCACCTAATTTGTATGAGTGGTACCCAAAGCGCAGTGGCAGTCTAACTTCATTTGCAGAAGTAGGTTTATTAAATTGCAGATGCGTGCCAAAATTAATGGGTCAAATTAGTATGGGAGCTACTAAAGATGGCGTGGTTATCCGACCGATTGTTTTAAAAATTTACTGAGCATTAAAACCGTGCATTAAGCTTAACCGTGGAAAAATTAAACTTTGATGAAATGGTAAATTTGCATGAAAAATATCAGAAGAGGTATGGCACCGCTCTCCATTTCCAAATGCATAACGTACGCCAAATTTGACTAAATTCAGTACAACTGTGTAATAGATATAAATATAAGAATATATGAGTTCAATAGTTCGTTTAATTGATCAATCGGTAGATTTTTTCATGTTTTACTGTGAATTATAAATCAAAGAAGGTATCAGCGGAGATGTGGCAGTGCTGCCCATATTCATTATGGAGTCATATTTTGGCAAATGCCGAATGCGTCTCCGACTCCACTTAAATATATGGTTAGTTGATTTAATAAGCACTATGCAGCAATATAGAAGAGAAAAATTAATTCGTAATTATTGCTTGAGAAGTTATAAGTTTATATGAGAAGTACTCAAAGGGACGGGTCGACATAGTCGACGTAGCTTATAATACCTGAACATGATCTATACACGATTATTATGCACCTTTTATGAAGACTCATAAATATTTACGATAGTTAATGTGTCTACCCCATAGCCTGACAGAAAGTCGTATATCGCTTAATCGACTTAAAAAAAAATAATAAATAATAATAAAATAATTTGTCTTTGTTTAGCGTTTACCACCGAATCAAGTTTTGGTAATTGCTTTTCAATGCTCGAGAGAACTACAATAATGTCTGCAATTTTCCACCAGTGATTTTTATATCATCGACATAAGTAAACAACATATGGCTTTTATTAAACATGATATCGATCGTGTTAACTGCAGCTTTTCACATAATCATCCCCAACAGAATGTTGAAGAGGGTGCAGGATAGGCTGATGTTCTGCCCAAATCATCGTGTGTCGTAAAATAGCTCATCCTACGAAAAAGTATAAGTTTCGCATGAATACCAAATTCGCCAAAGGCTTCATATGTTATCGGGGTGTTAAAGACAGCTTTATAATCGATGAACAAATGATGTGAATCGGTCTGTGTTTCTCAGATCTTCTCTAGGACATAAATTTGTAAATCTATAACATCCATCCAATGAGGTCAGATGGACTACGCTTTACCTTTTCACATATTACACTCTACCGAAATTTATAAGCTATGCTTAAAAGCTTAGTTACAGCAAATACTAAGATCACCTTTTTTGAACAGTCCAACATACAGTCCAATCATCAGATGAGCATTCGGAACATTTGAAGCCGACTTATAGTGATTATCAGCTGATTGTCACAGATCTTAAACAGCTTGACCATGGCATCAACAGTCACAATTTTTCTTGTTCTTAACCCATGATATTTATAGAGATTATAATTTCTTTTTCGCTCTTTTAAATTTTGTCCTTAGCTTAGCAACAACTGGGTGATTATACCAGTCTATGATATTACCATGGATCACACACAAGCATGACACAAAAGCATGTCTTCAATGAATGAAACCGTTTTTTAAGATGTTGAAATATAGACCGAATTTTTCGACTGTTGGACAAAAAACTTCTACTTTTCTTTTCTTGGATTTAAAATCTGCCAGAACAATTTTAAAATTTTGGCCAGATCAGCGGTCATATGTTTTTTCTAGGCAACATATGCATATCTGTTTTTGCTCTCCTCGTCTATTTCTTCCATCAGTATGATAAAAAAAATAGCACACCATGACGCGGACAATGGATATACGATCGTTACGGTAATAAACAGAAGCAAAAGGTTCAAATCCACATCCAAATTCGGAAATTTCTTCATAATACCACAATTTTTGCATCGAGTACATTTTTTTCCATTCCATTCTGTTCATCGCATCTCTCTGATATCGCTAATGTCAGTTCTATATTCTATCTATCCGCGATCCGAATAGAGGTACCACCTCTGTGAAGATGATCTGTTAAGGACATCATATGGATAGAGGCGCTGTCTCTGTAAAAAGTTTGCATATTCCAAGTACATATCTTTAATTCATGGAGTTAATCAATTTCAAAACAAGTCATATTTAAAATGAGAAATTTATTAGGTAACCACACCCTATCCTTGTATTAGAGCTGAAAACTACCGCTGTACTGACAACTTTCAGTAATTGGTGTTACCTACGTGTCTAAGACCCAGCGGCGTCGGTAAGTTTAGGTTTCTCAAACTGGTCGCCTTCCCTAATAGATATACGAAGGCATTCCTATGGAATACTTGCCCAAAGGTCGGAAACCGAAAGATGCTTGCAAAACTTTGCAAACAGTTCTGACTACTTCCTTTTAAATTAATAACTGTCAGAGAGCCCAAAGTAGAATATCTCAGTTTCAGAATCTTGATAGCATTTTTTTTTTGTTTTTTTTTTTTTTTGTTTTTTTTTTTTTTGTTTAATGTTTAAATAAAGCAATAACATAGTTTGTTTGTAGAAACTAATCCAATTTAAGTTAAGACTATATATTATTGATGGAATAAGACGTTTTCGATATTCCTAAACTTCTCACAATGAGTCAGAAAAACGTCAACGCCTATTTGGACTGGAATCCATTGAGGTGACTACATAATTTTCAGCCTGTCGTTTGCCCAGCTTTCAGCCGGTTTACTTGTTTTACTTTTACTAAACATATCTATAGAATTTTTTCCACAAGATCAACAAAAGCATAGTAATCACTTCAGGCTGTATTAGTGTCTTTCTAGCCCTCACTGCAATATTATGCTCTCCTATCCAAGTAAAGCCATCCTTGCTAAGGGAATGTAACAAGACGACAAAAAAAGCCTTCACTAATTTATAATGAAAAAGTTTTGTTATAAACATTGTCACAAATTTATTGAAACTTCTGCTGTCGTACTACATTAGTTTTGTATATATTTTTGCTTAACATGTGTCATAAATAATCTCTCCCTTAACGCTTTAAATGCGATGGAGAGCTCAGTGTTTGGCAATTGGGAGAATAGTAATACATTTCGGGAAAATTTTAATATAATACATAGTGGAAAAATTTCTTTAAATTTATTAGCCATAGTGGAAGATATTGGTCGAATAAATACAACTCACATATTACAGATAATCGTGCAGGAATGACACATTTTTACCGGCTATATTAGGCAGTTAATTCAGGGTATGCTTAATAACAGAATTTGGGGTCATATGTTTAGGAGTAATCCTCATATGACAGTCAAAATTACAAATCGTGGAAAAATCATTTGTTGTGATGAAAAATAGACAGATTCGTGTAATTTTCGAAAAATGTTGTTCATGTTACAAATTTAAATGCAATCGAAACACTTTTTTGACGCTTTAATGGAACCAGAATTTTGTAAGGCCAGCAAGTTAAAGGATGGATGTTGCTAAATTGTTTCAGTACGTGATTTCGAACCATGTTTTGTTGATTTTCTGAATATAATTATGGTTCTTTAACTATCATCTTAAATTGGTTCTTGTGCCCGAAAAAATATATGCTATGCAGTAATTATTCTAACCCGAAATCAAACTGTAGAAGAGCTAAATCGAATACAAAAATGGTTTACGCAACAAGCAGTTGAAAGCAAATGTTATCTTACACCATTCTCCGCCATACACTTTCGTCGAAGACGAAACATTATTCATGATCCAGTCGACAAAACAACAGGATTTTATTGAGGCCACATATGAGATGTGTTCAAAAAATAAGGTGAATTTTAATTTTTCTCAAAAAAAATTTATTTAAAATATTACTTATAAATATTTATAGAGTAGATGAATATTCTATTTTATCTCCTTTAAAGTAGTAGTAATAAAATTGTACCAGCATTTTTTCTAATCCGCGAAGAAGTTCTGATATAGACTATTTAGTATGTCCTTGAGCTCTCTCAGCGATTCGGTTTTTATCTCCTATTCAATCTTGAAAACAGACAAAAGTCGCAGGGGGCCAAATCTGATGAATACGGTGGCTGAGACATGATAACGGTGTTGTTTTTGGCCAGATAATCTCTAACAAGCAAAGATGGGTGAGCAGGTGCATTATAGTAATGGAAAATGCCCGCAATTCTGGGCATTTTCTTCCTATTGCTTCATGCAAACGGCGCACAACTTCAAGGTATTACTCCTTATTTACTACACAACCTTGTGATAAGAACTCCTGATACACTAAGCCATGGTAATCGAAGAAAACAGTGAGCAAAACCTTGACATTTGATAGAACTTGGCGTGCTTTTTTGGACTTTTCCTTTATTCAACAATTCCTGAGCGGTGCTCATGCGACGTTGTTCTTGGCCAATGTTCAGCAATTTTGGAACGGACTTCGCTGCCACACGCTTCATGCCCAAAATTTCCAAGAAGATTGCATGGCATGAGCCAACCGAAATGTCGACATCCTCAGCAACTTCTCTTATTATGATTCGGCTATTCTCCATAACAATTTTCTTCACTTTCTTAACATTTTTATCGATTGTTGATGTGCTGGGGCGTACAGATCGAGCGTCGTCATTCACATCTTCTCGACCTTCTGTGAAAAGCTTGTAGCACTCATAAACTTTTTTTTGACACAGAGTACTCTCACCTTATCCCATTGTCAAGATTTCAAGTGTTTTTGAGCACTTAATTCCGTATTTTACACAAAATTTGATGCAACTTTTTGATTCGTTTTTTTCGATAGCACAAAATCGCCGAACACGCAAAACACTTGTTTTATTTATGCCTCTTATAAACAAACTAAACATGCTATATGGATAAAACCGTCAACATATCTTCGAGACGACTGTACCAACATAAAAAAAAATTATAATCGAAAGTCGAATGTACGTAGCCCGCAAAATTTGAAAATGTAACTTATTTTTTGAATACACCTCGTATTTTATGAAAAGATGCCTGGTACTGTAAATACTTCCATTTAAGTATTACGTTCTTGCCGTATCAAATAATAATCACTTTTATTTCTTCGGCTGAATGTATAGGAAAGTATAGCCGTTTATAATAACTAACCACAGGGTGTTGCTTTTCATTAACCGGTATATAGTAAAATTGTAGAAAATTTTAGGAGGGTGTAAGTATATGTATATCTATATGTGAGTGCAAATTAGTTTTATCCTACTGAACCGATTTTAAGGCATTTTTGAGCGAACACAGTTTTGTAGTTTTCTGTGCGATTCGGCTTCTATCGCAGTCAGACGATGAGACGAATCTGAAAAAATTGACATATAAATTTATGGTGATTATATGTTTTGCTTCATGAAGTCCCATATAACCGGTTCTAATTTTGCAGACGGAATTACAATTCTAGTTTATACCCCATCCTGTAGTGGGGTATACAACTTTTTCATCTTTGGCTATAATCATGTCCTTATTGCCTTTGGGTGTAAAGCGTAAGTCAGTTCACCTGACTAAAACTTCTCTATTGGTTTTAAAAGTTGAACTGTTGAAATTTGATCAGCATTTAACTATAAATTCTGTCATTATCTTATTGTTTTTTTATTATCAATTCGACTACAGTAACTACAGTTGCAGAAAAAAACTCACTTAATTATATGTGTCTCATTGTAGGATCTCCAGCGATTGTCGATCTACTCCCTTTCGGATTTGATGAGATTTTAATCCACCACATGCGCCATTCTTATGGCAGTAATAAATCATAAAAACAAATAAATCATATAAGAGGCAGCAACATTTTCAATTGGCATAATTTGACATGCGATACTTTCCTTTAAAGATACACTCACATACACCAAACTCTATGGTGTCTGGATGATCCGGCTTATATGTATGCGGAAGTATGTGTGTGTGTGTGTGTGTGTGTGTGTGTGTGTGTGTTTGTGTGTATATAGTAAACCAAATGGTGCTGATACAAATGCCGCTGCCAATCATGATAATTATTCCAGAGATAATACTGGCGACGACGACGATGATAGTAATAATGACGATAATTCTTACGCTGATGTTGATTATAACACTAATAATAATTATGATAATGGCATGAAAATTGACATTATTATTGTCATGTTTATCCATCTAAATACACCACAGATACGAATGAGATGCAGCGGAATGTATGGGCACTCTGTGTATTCCTTTGTATATCCTCCATCGTTTATAGAAAATGTTACGAATGGGCTGCACAGATTGTGCTGAATTGCAGATACTCGTATGTGTGTGGTTGCATCGTAATAAATACACTCCCACGTTTTCAGACACATACACACATAACTTTGAAATATGTCACTTTTATGGCAGAATGATAGCGTAAGGCCATTCAGGCAGGCCACAGTGGTACGGAAGGGTCATCTTATATGTTAGATGGATTAGTCAAATGTGACTGTTATTTCGATTAAGATAAATAAGCCTAAGCTAGTAATGATAGTTCTTAAATAAAAACTAAATTTTCTAATTTACTTGCATTGTTGTAAAATCCAAAAACAAAACTACAGATTTTCTCTCTCGGGAAGGCTATATTTTCTCAGGTAGCGTCTTCGAAGTGTAAACGAATATATTGAATAAAACATCATCTTATTTTGTATTCCCAAAGTCATTATAAGCACACGCATTTTTATTCTGAACCTTCAAAGATTTTCGTTCTTCACAAGCGTCTTCAGAATTCCTACAGTAATTCTAAAAAATTTTAGAATATAATAAATTACTATTTTTTAGATCCCTATTTGTTTGAAAATTTACTGACATTCTGACCGTTTTGTATACCTTCATTCCTTCGGATGATATCATTTAATATGTCAAAAAGTTAACACCCAGAAGGAAGCGACTAAGCTGCCGACAAAATTTGTGTCATAACTTTTTATGTGGAGTGATGTCCATCTGTCGAGCAGGCGGGCTGGTAGAAACGATAACTGTCGTAAACCCTTATAAAATTTATTAAAAACAAACCGGCCTAAAATTTGGCAGGACAGTAGTAGCTATATCGGCCCATCTCCCATATACGAGGTGTGATCAAGAAATAACCATTATTTCCAATTTTTTCAAATAGTATTTATTCATTCATCAATTTCCGTTTCATTTCCTTTAAAGTAGTCCCCTTCAGATATAATACACTTACGTCAGCGTTTCTTCTAATCCTTGAAACACTTCTAAAACGCGCTTTTTGGTAACGGCAACAGCTCCTGTTTCGATTTTTCTTTTATCTCCTCAACCGTAGCAAAACGCTTTCCTTTCATTGGTGTCTTCAGTTTTGGGAAGAGGACAAAGTCAGCGGGGCCAATTCCGCTGAATACGGTGACATGATTGCGGTTTTATTTTTGTCCAAAAACTCACGCGCAAGCATCGAAGTGTGAGCTGGTGCGTTATCATGGTGCAAAATCCATGATTGGTTTTTCCACAATTCTGTGCGTTTCTGACGAATTGCTTCGCGCAAACGGCGCATAACTTCAAGGTAGTATTCCTTATTGACCGTACGACATTGTGGCAAGAATTCATGACGCAACACGCCATTGCAATCGAAGAAACCAGTGAGCAAAATCTTCACATTTGACCGAACTTGACGTGCTCGGGCGATTAGGGCGAGAATCGTTATTGACATCTTTTCGGCCTTCCTTAAACCGGTTATACCACAATTGAACTTGTGTTCTGCTCATAGTAGACTCGCCAAACGCCACAGTCAACATTTCAAATGTCCTTGGACATTTAATTTAATTTTTTTTACAGTTTCTTTGATCCATTTTTTCGAATAGTAAAAAATCGATGAGCACACTAACCTTTTTATCTGTCAAAAAAAAACTGGCAATCCAAAATGGCTGATATTGTCAACATATATAACAGACATGTGTACCAACATAACAGAAAAAAAATGCGAAAATCGAACATACGTAACTCACGAAATTTGAAAAAGACCCGTTTTTTATCACACTTGCATACCACCCACAGAAATTTACCGATTTTCCAAAATGTGTAAATCAAATCTATCGCAACTCAGCTGCACATATACAAGGCGGGCTTACAAGTTACTAAATCCATCTATTGGAAAAACAATGGATTTATTTTTACTATGTCCATGATGTAACAGCATTTGTCCACACTTTTCACTGTGCACAGATGTCAATAATTCATTTACACGTAAAATATATATGTCTACTGGGGAAATGACACCCACCTCTTCCTGTACTATCTCAACGTCCATTAAATCATTCAATTCAATGGTCCACACCGAAAACAATTGCTTACGGTGTGTTGTTACGTTGTATCCGATAAGAACGTCTGTTACACTCGCCTCGACGAGCAAACGAAATGGAAACAGCCCGCAATATTGATGTAATCATTGCGGAAATGTGTCAAGTGATCTTAACGGCTTTGATGGCACATCACACATTTCCTCCTTAAATAAACAAACGAACAAACACATGACACATTGCGAAGTGACATCACGTCAGATATAAATACGAGACAATGAACGCATTAAATTCACATTTTACTTTAATGATCAGACTTGACAGTACTACACATTTAACTACGCAGCCTGAAAATCAAATGTCCGTCCATTGGCATTTAAAATAGTTATAAATGATATTGCGATTCAAGTCGTACTCGTATACTCGATACTCGTGTGATCCCTTATAAATTTTGTGCAAAAGACTTTGTACCTTAGGGGCACATTTGTATAGGTACTGTTGTCAGAATTTCTATCTTAATTTTATGATTTATTAAATGTATTACTTCTATCTACGCACTCATACTTATTACGGTGTGTAGAAGAAAGCACTTATGAACACATTTGGCTATGTGTGTCATATGAGCGTATTTGTGTGTATGTTTGTGTGTCATTTTTTGTTTAAGAAGATGAGTTTTCTCTTTTTTCGAAAAGTTTAGATATTGCTCGTCTTATGTGGCAATTTTATTGTTATAACCCTGGGGTCATTTTATGATTTGTTGAATATTTCAAATATTATCTACTACGATAATTTATGGGGCGGGTCTTTTATAATAATGCATGAAAATTTGATAAGGTCTTTATTCAAAGGCATAGCATTGAAATACTGGGCTGATGGTACTTACATATAATTTAAATCTAAGCTGTCCTCTGCAACCGGTGTAATGATTAAGTTAAGCAAGAAATGGTTAATTGTTCTAATTTACAGTTTGTGCATGACATGAAATGTTTGGCAGTTTTATTAGATGAAAAACTGTGCTTTGAGAAGCATATTAATCACGTTGTTTTAAGTGTTAACTAAGCATTGAGGTACAGGGTGGGCCATATGAGTGTTGGCGGTTTAATGCTTCAATTTCTCGGTAACGCGCGGCGCGGGGTGGTGGGGGGATATGTTGTTCGCTGCGCCGCTTCCTGGAAATTTAGTCGCCATGGAGCCGTACACGAGAGTGCAGCGTGCATTTTGTGCTGCAATAAATCAGTGATCACTGCACGACGTTTGTGTCGACATGAACACGGTTTACACGATTTAAGTGAAGTTCCAAGCGCCAATGTGATACGAAAATGGATCAGAATGTTCGAAACAACCGGCTCAACAGTACCAATTACGGTTCGTGGTCGCCCAGTTTCTGCAAGATCAGCCGACATTGTGGAGCGTGTTCGTGTTTCAGTTCACGTAAGAGAAGTCAGTCTTTGGATGTCAAAAGAACAACTTTACGACGTTTTGAAACGTGATTTGCATTTGAAGGCTTATAAGATTCAGATAGTCCAGGAATTAAAACCCGATGATGCCAATAACCGACTTAACTTTGTCAATTTGATGCTAGAGCGGTTCAACAATTTCAACAACGTGATTTTTAGTGATGAGGCCAATTTTCACCTTAATGGCCATGTGAACAAGCAAAATTGTCGGTTCTGGTCCAAGACTAATCACCGACGCTTGCATGAACGTCCACTTCACAGCCCTAAGCTTGTCGTGTGGGCTGGGATAACGCCAACCGGTATTATTGGACCATACTTTTTTGAGGACGAAAGAGGGCATGCGATGACGGTTAGAGCGAACAATTATTGCAACATGCTAGCAGACTTTTTGGTGCCAGCTTTGCAAGGACTTCAAGGCAATATCTCGAGGATGTGGTTTCAACAGGATGGGGTCACATGTCATACGGCTAGGGTATCCATAGAGCTGCTGAAAAACTCATTTCGAAAAGGGCGGATATTGAATGGCCTCCACGTAGCTCCGATCTCTCTCCATGCGATTATTTTCTATGGGGCTACCTCAAATCGGTAGTCTACGAGAATAATCCGACTAATTTAGAGCAGTTGAAGAGGAACATTATTCAGGAAAGTAACAAAATACCGAGAACAACTTTTCAACGAGTTTTTCAAAATTTGCGACTTCAAGCAGCCAAGGGAAGCCATTTGGACAACATTATTTTTAAGTCTTAAAAATTCTCATGCTTCTACTTTTTAAAAATACAAATATATATTTTTTTTTATGTTTCGTAGTTTTTTTTTAATTGAATATTTAAACCGCCAACACCCTTATGACCCACCCTGTATTTAGACACAACTAATTTGTCGCTCCTGTTGTATGTAAAAAAGCAACTGGTTCAAGCTCTAGTTATGCCAAATATTACGTATTGATTAGAGGTATACTCTGCTACTAATCTAAAATATATGAAACTCCTTCAATTATCTTTAAACAGAGCTCTTCGCTACATCTTTGCCCTCAAGATACGTGTACATATAACACCTTTTGCGATTAAATTGCCTGGAAGGTTCATTTCCATTCATTTCATTTCTTTTTTCATTTTCATTTTTACAAAATATATTCTAACCAATGTCCGCATTTCCAATATGAAACTGTATTTCGCAATAGACTTATATGTCATACGCGGTTGACATACATAGGTGAATATTCCTTTATATCTTAATCCTGCATTTATGAGCGATATTTGTTAATTATTATTGGTTGATATTAAATATATGATTTTATGTAAGTAATTTTTATTTTATATAAACTTTTACATTTGGAATAGTATTTATTTCAATTTGTGGATATTTTGATTTACTTAATAGTTTCGAACTGTAAAATTGTTAACGTAAATAATTAAAATGCTGTAACCTCTACCAAAAAAATTGCAACTTGGACTGACCAATTTGGACTGACCAATTTGGACTGACATCTGATGCAAGATGTGATAAAAAAACGGGTATTTTCCAAATTTCCTGAGTTATACATGTTGACAATACCAGCTTACACATCGATGATTGTGCGTGAGTTTTTGCCCAAAAACAAAACTGCAATCATGCCTCAACCACCGTATGCACCGGACTTGGCGCGTTTTAGAAGTGTCTCGAGGATTAGAAGAAACGCTGGGACAAGTGTATTATAACTGAGGGGGACTACTTTAAAGGAAATAAAATAGAAATTGATGAATAAATAAATACTTTTTGTAAAAAATTAAAAAAAGGTTATTTTTTGATCACACCTCGTATATTATTCAATATTTAATTTTTTTTCATTATTTTTATTTTCCTCCATTTCACCTATGTTTAATGCACTCTTTATTTTAAGCGTTATGAGTTAAAACAGTGCTTGGCAAAATGTTAAAACGCATCAAAAATTTTTCTTCATTCCCTTGCAAATTATTCGTTATTAGAAATTTAGCGAAAACAAAAATAAAAACCGAAAGAGCAAACCATAGACTGTAAAATAGTACTGTTGCTTACTGTTTTTAGCCTTGCCTGGAAATTCACCGTTAAGTTTTCCTTGAAGTCCAAGAATTTTGCTTGTTTGCAAACGTATCATAATGATGAGACACAGTATTTAAAGTGGAGTTAATGAGGTAGGGTTTTTATTGATTTCAACTTTAATATTGACTAAATTAAAAAAAAAAAAAATGGGACAGTCTAGTTTGCTTAGGGAGTAAGAAAAGGGCTCTCTCCTGGCCTTTTCAAAGTCCGGCTGGACTGTTAGCCAAATTTTCCGTGAAATTGGTCGTAGCCTCACGGTTATTGACAATTTTTTGAAAAACCCGGTTACCGTTACGGTACGAAACGAACCACTGGTCGAAATTCAATCTTTAATGAGAGAGAAAAACGGCGCATTGTAAACAAAGCAAGCAATTTGACTATATCCTGTGCCAAATTTGCTTCGATTTCCGGCAGGAAAGTGTCTGCCATGACTGGGGAATTTACAATCAGTATAAGCATATTGTGCGAGGTCTGCTTAAAAAGATGTCCCATTTAACTCCTCACCACAAAGCTGCCAGGATTCAGTTCGCGCTTAGAAACTTACGAACAAACCGGTACTCGATAAGAAAAATGTTATATCGGTACCTTGCGTGTGTACTATATATTTTCTTTTTTTTGTTTGAATAAAGGTAATTTTTTTGACGAGAAAAAATTTAATTTGGATGGAACGGATGGATATCGCCATTACTGGCTTTGGAACTTTGGTGGAGAATCGGTCATGGTGCGGGGAGCTTTTAACAAGATTGGAAGGCTAAATTTGCAGTTTACAATATATTTTGAAGATATCAAAATATATTGTTTAATTTTAAGCGTTAAAAAAAGAAGTAAGAAAAGAAGATAAAAAAAGATAAAGGATGTCTTATCACTTTGATATGGCTGCAAACCCCATTTTTTGCTAATTTGTTAAAAAAATTAAAAATTTTACTGTAAAACGATTTAAAAAATTTGGCAACTCTTTTCTAAAATGTAATAATGTAATTTTTATTTTACTAAGTGAGATAATGTCTTAGAAAATATTAAAAAAAAAACATGTGTCTCATCATTTCGATAAGCACTGTCGTTACTAGTTAAATTGATGTTATATGCTAAGTTATAAAGCGTGTCCCAACGCGAACGCAAGATTTAAATGACCGATGCAGCAATTGAATTGTTTCTCTGGCTGTATGACACGTGGCGCCGTCTTGCTGAAACCACGTGCCCTCCACATTCAATTCTTCAATTCTAGGCACGAAAACACTGGTTATCATATCACGATACCGAACACCATTGACTGTTTGCGCTTGATATGCCTCGTTTTCATAAAAACGATTCCTCCAGCCCAAAATCCACGCCACAGAGTGATACGTTGGTGATGCATTTGCTTCTCGTGAATCACTCGAGGATTCTCCTCACCCCAAATGCGACAATTCTGCCTATTGACGAAGCCATCAAGATGGAAATGGGTCTCGTCACTGAAGATGATTTAATCGGCAAAATCAGCATTTTCATGTTGTCTCTCCAATACCCAATTAACGAACTCCCTTCGCTGTCCATGGTCAGCTGGCTTCAGTTCCTGAGTCAATTGAACTTTGTATGCAAGAAGATGCAAATCTTTCGTCAAAATTCGCTGCATAGTGGATTTGGAGACACCAATTTGCTGAGCTCGGTGTCGAATTGAGGTGGATGGAGTTTGAGCGATATCATCACGTACAACTGCGACATTTTCGGTCGATCGACATGGTCGAAAGCTCGTTGTTGTCTTTACATCACTAACAGACCCAGTTTTGGCAAATTTATCCATTAATCTCTTTACAGTTGACTCTTTTGGAGCATTATTGTGACCCCAAATTGATCGCAATTTGCGAACTGTGGCCGCAAAACTTTCACCATTTTGGCGAAACAATTTCACAGTGAGAATGCATTGTTCATTCGTATAGCGCTCCATTTTTACTAACCTCGTACCTTCTCCTAGCAAACAATAACAATTGTTCAAATGTCAAACAATGACACTTCGAATGGCGCCGAATTTAAATCTTGCGTTCTTGTTGGGACACCCTTTATTTTGCTTTTGTTTCTTGTTTTTTAATTGCAAGTTTTATGAAGATGTATGACAGTTATCGTGCCTATCACTTCGTTTGGACTTTGGTCGAAATCGACTGTGAAATGTCTGAAAAATGTATTTTATATTAGGTGCGCAACTAAGTTTTCGCTGTTTATTTCTTTATAAAAATTAGACTTTATTATGAAAACGTGTTTACGTGATTCATTGAAAGTATTGCCCATCGATAGCTACTTTTTCTTCTCATCTTTATGGCAAAGCTCCATCACGGTAAAACTGTTCATATTTTGAGGCTATCCACGAATCTAGGCATTCCCTTATGTCGTCATATAAATTGAACTGCTGGTCAGTCAGACCGTGCGCCATCGAACGGACCAAGTGATAACCGGACGGGGCAATATGAGGAGATTATGTTGGATAGGGTAAGACTTCCCATTTCAGCGTTTCCAGGTAGGTTTTAACGAGCTTGGCCACGTGAGGTCGAGCGTTGTCATGCTGAAGAATCACTTTTTCTTGTCTCTCCGCGTATGGTCTGAGTTTCTCGCCCAGAGCTCGGGTCAATCGAATTAACTGAAGTCGATACCGATCCCCAATCATGCTTTCGCTTGGTTTCTACAGCTCGTCATAAATAACACCGTCCTGATTCCACCAATCACATGATTTTCTTTTCTTTGGATTGCTGTAATAATTCCATCATTCATCACACGTTACAATACGATAAAGAATCCCTTCGTTTTTGTCGCTTTAACTTATAAGGAAACCAAGTTCCTTGCTTTTGAATCATTTCCAACGCATGCAAACGCTTGAAAAAGGCTTGGCGGGTAGCTCCTAATACTTAAGAAAACTCTACCAGTGTTTGACACAGATCTCCATCAAGCAGTGCCGTGAATTTCGTGTCTTCGAAGATTTTTCGACTTCCTTCACGCGAACGGGCGTCAACATCGAAATCACCCTCTTTGAAGCAACAGAACCAATAACGATACGTTGCTTCACTTAAAGCAGCATCTGCGTAAACGTTTTGAGGCTTTAGATGAGCTGCAGACGCCATTTTCTTTAATTGAATGAAGTAAATCTGTATTTGACACGTATCTCCATCAAGCACTGCCGGGAATTTTGTGTCTTTGAATATTTTTCGACTTCCATCACGCGAACGGGCGTCAACATCAAAATCACCCTCTTCGAAGCGACAGAACCAATCACGACACGTTGCTTCACTTAAAGCAGCATCTCCGTAAACGTTTTGGGGCTTTAGATGAGCTGCAGACGCCATTTTCTTTAATTGAATGAAGTAAATCTGTATTTGACACGTATCTCTATCAAGCACTGCCGGGAATTTCGTGTTTTTGAATATTTTTCGACTTCCATCACGCGAACGGGCGTCAACATCGAAATCACCCTCTTCGAAGCGACAGAACCAATCACGACACGTTGCTTCACTTAAAGCAGCATCTCCGTAAACGTTTTGAGGCTTTCGATGAGCTTCAGCCGCCATTTTCTTCAATTGAATGAAGAAAATCTGTACTTCCTGCATATGATGATTAACTGGCACAAAATCATACATATTCACATAACCAAAAGAATATGAAGTCAAAAGAAAATCACTATTATGTGAAGACGGTATATTTACCATAAGCACATGCTTGGCTTACTTGGTTATGGCAGAATCGAGTAGTAATTGCAGATGGCGCCATCTACTGGCAAACAGCGGGAACTAATACTTCAAACGCTTTTGCATTTCTGGACATATCAAAGGAAATACAGTTTCATTTTTTCGGAAAGATCAATATCAGCTTTGATAAATCATGAGTATTTCTACCTATTTCACAATTATTAGCATAGCGGAAGGAAGTGCGCAGGGAGCATATTCAACAGTTACATTTTTTGCAACTCAAGAGATTTTCATTCTCCTCCGCAAATTAAAATAACTCCAGTAATGAATTTACCAAACACTCGAACCATTCTGGTTTATGTTGAATTGTCTGATTAGTAGAATCAGTTTACAAATCAACAATTTGTTGACCCTATCGGCTTGCACGTTAAATACTCGCACACGCCCGAGAATTTCTGCAATGCTTTAGCCATCAAACAATTCACTTTAATTCGGTCACTTCTTTTACATAAATCTTTCGAATTGCAAAACAAAAGATTCCGTACGTGTTTATTGGCCCTGCTTCATTAGTGTGTAATCCTTATACTCTCTCATCCTTTATGATCCTAATAAAAGCCAATTTAACACGCAATTTTGCTGCTATAATATTTTGGCTAGAAAGCATGAATGGAACCACACTAAGGGTAACACGATAGAAACACAATAGCCAACAACACAAATGGAGGGAAAAGAATAGAATGTTATAAAAATTAAATTAACATTGTTTGTCAAAAATGGTGCTAATCATAAATATTTACTTAACATCATTAAATTTAATTTACTTGTTACACGCTACAATTTGCCGCAAAGTATCAGGACTAGCAACGCCAACAAAAATGGCCCGGACAACAATAACAGTAAATATACAATAATAAGAACCCAACATAAAATATATGAAACTGAGGAAAAACGCATAGGAGAAACAAAATATAACATGACAGAATTGTAGACACTCTGCACTAGATCTGCCGGATGTTTGATGGACGTATATCAAGTTTGAGTCATTGAACGTTCAGGATTGCTTGTGACCTATTATATTTTTGAATGGGTATATTCTTTGCATAGATAAGATTTAGTAAACCTCTTCTACTAATTATTTTCCAGAAGAAAATGTTATATTTAATTGCTTCACCCGAAAGAAAGGAAGATAAAAACCACTTGATGGGGGCAAAAACGTAACAGAACGAATGAAGGTGGATGACTTAAATACCAAATGTATTTTTTTTCCTTATTGATTCGTTGCCTGCATTAAACTTAAGTTTTGCCATTATACTGTTTTATAATACTTGGCAAAATTTTAAACACCAAACGATTAGCCGTGGTCCTTCTAGTCTTCTTATGTGGCGACTGGAATAGACATCCTTGTCTATTATACGCCGCCCGTAGAAAATAATTGCAAGCTCTTCGATCCTCTGCGCTTCCCCTCCAATTCGTCACACCAAGTTTCGATAGTATATCAAAAGCCTGGTCCTTCCAACGGGGTTTCGGTTGCCCTCTTCTGCGCCATCCATTGAGTTTGTTGTCGAAAACTTTCCGTGCTGGAGCATTTGGGCCCATCCGCACAACATCCAAAGCAATCGCTGTATATTAATGCGTTTGATCACGTCTAAGTTGGCATATAGCTCATACAGCTCATTGGCACTCACCATGCCTTTCAAAAATTCGGTTCTGAAAATAAAAATGGATGGCATTGTCTCGCTTCCTTATGATACTATCAATTCAAATGACCCAAGTGGATCATATGTTTCGAAATTCATGTGTTTTACTCAGTTGCGCAAAATGCAGTCAAATTTGGTAAACACTTTACGTTTCCAAGGATGGAGTTGGAGAAAGCAAATTGACTGCATTGTCACGAACCTTCTGAAATTTCAATTTATCTTCCGTAATTTTTTGTTAACAGGCTGGTTTGGTCTATATCTTTATCCATTGAAATAATTGAAAGTTTCACAAAAAAACAAAAACAAAAAACAAAAAAAACATGTAGCCACAAATGTTGTGGTGCCGCCCATACAGATGACCGATTTCACCTACATATATTCTTTGTTTCATATTTTTCCAGTAATTATGCCGAATTCAATTAAATTTGGCACACATTGTGCATTTGGTGAATTAAGTCCTGGGAATGGAAAAGGAGCATATCGACATGCCCTTTCTAATACTTGTCCGATTATTACTATTTTGAACTCATTATTATTGTTATAGTAACTGTGACAAATTCATTCAAATTTGGCACACATTGCGTATTTGGTGAATTAAGTTGTGGGATTGAAAACGGATGATATTAACCTGTCCTTTCTGGTACTTGCCCGTTTATTGCTATTTTCAACTCATTATTATTTTGGCCTACTAAAAAATTTACGTCTATACACAATAGGCAATCAAAGGATAACAACATTTCAATATTCATGTAATTTAATATGAAATTAGTTGAACAATTCAAGCAATTAAATATTTTCAATACACTGTGCGGCTATTGATGAAAATCACCCTCACTCCCAACTCTTCGGCTAACTTTTTAGCAATGAAACTTAAGCAAATATTTACGAAACGTGACGGATCCGTAGACACACACTCTCTCACCTACGAAAGAGGGAATCGAAAATGCCAAGAACTACATGCATATTTCATTAAAAAGCTACTTTAAAGCATTTTGCAAGTGTATGCTGACAATCATAGGTGCGTTGTGATGTATGTATATATGTACACTAGCAAGTAAACGAGTATGTGTGTGTATAAATGCGAATAAATATTTCAATCCATTCATGTCAGTTCTGCCCACACGAAACATCGTCACCATTTCTGTCAGTTCGTGCCAGTGAAAAGTGTAGCAAAGAGATGTCCTTTTTCCCCACTTGTATGTAGATCTGTCAATAAATTGTGACCATTTTTACAAGGAAATATTTTATTTTGCGTTTTCTTTTTTTTTCTGCTGACACTTTGCAATTGACGGTCGTAATCTACAAGTCACTTGCAGTGATAACCCAATATATATTTGCAGAAGTATCCAGCAAAAAAGAAATAGCATCCAAAACGGAGTATAACAACTACTTCTTGCAATACTAAAGTGCTACGAAATCAGTTCGAAAGAAATGCATTTAATCTGTGCTAGCTGTATAGGGTGGCGCATAAGTAACGCTAAGATTTGATCAGTGAACACATTTTTTGTTTTTTCGTCCTTTTACAGAATTAACTTAATAATACTTGGGAAATTTATGATGAAAAGGCTTAGCGCAGAACAAAGTTGTTCAATTTTACCTTGAAAGTCAGCATTCGAGCAAATCATATCGAAATTTCTTTCATGTTCGAAATGCTTCTAGCGCTCCAACAATTTACCGATTGGTTCAGCGTTTTGGGGAACAAGAGACTGTCCGCGATCTTTCGAGTGCTGGAAGACCTCGTGCAGTTCTTAACAAAGCGACCACTGCTCGAGTGCAAGCAAGTATTGAGGAAAACCCGGAACTTCCACCTGGTGACGTTCTCAGCACTTGGAGATGTCTAGGCGGTTTTTGCAAAGAATTTTACATATGTTACATCTTTTCCCATATAAGATGTAATTGGTTCACGAGTTAAAACCAAATGATGCACAAGAACGCATTCAATATAGTCGCCGTTAACGTTACTTATGCACCACCCTTTAGAAGGAATGCAATAGTTTTACGCTGATTTTTCGGAGCTTCTTTAGATTTTGCGATATATGCATGTATGATAAATTGGATGCTATCCAGTAAAATATGTCTGAAAAATTCATAATATCTCAAAATTTGTATTTAAAGTGATAAATAGTGATGTGCAATTATTTTATTAATCAGCCAACTCGGTTAACCAAAATCCAGATTAATCAATTAACTGATAAATCATACATTTAGATTCATTTTTTTTATAGTTAATCGATTAATCATAATTTTAATCATTCAAAACTCATGATGAATGGATTAATCGAATAACTAGTTAACCAGAATTTAAATAATTAAACATTTTGATATTTTATGTTTTGTTGTAAGCCACTCAGAATGTTTCAATATAAATTGTTCTGTAATTTAAAATATAAGCTACTTTATGTTTCTTCCATACTTTTTTCTTGCCCATACTATTATATGATATTTTGAATATATAATATTGAATATATAATTTTGAATATATTATATAATACATTCAGAATAAATTATTCGAATTTGATTAAGTAAAATTCAAACTAATCATAGCTTTGAATAATCTGAAATATTAACTAATCAATTAACTGATAAATTACAATACTTTTTAATCTTAAAATCACATTCCTAGTAAAAAATTAAAAAGTTAGTTTTCTAAAAAAAAAAAAAAAAAAAAATGAAAAAGTTATAACACTCGACCGTTACTAGAGCACGTTTCCAATTTTCCATTTTTCCAAAATTCCAAAATTAGTTTTAGAATAGTTGAATAAACCGTTCCAAGTCATGAAAAACTGCCAGAAAAAAGTTAAACAGACTGATTTGGAAATTAATGTTTTACACAAAAATATTTTCCGCTTATCTTTTTAGAATTGAGTGACAAAACGTTTTGAATTTCTTCACATTTTTCGCCAGTTCAAACTATGAGAAGAATTGGTTAGGGTAATTGTAGCCACTAAGATATGGTTTAAACCTTAAACCAGTAAAGAAATTTCAATTGGTTTCAAAATGACCTACACGTATCTTTGTCCAAAGTCTATTTGTGTTGCTGCAAAGGTGTGCGAAGTGCCAGAGTGAACGTTGTAAACTGTTAGGATCTTATCAAAAAAACAATCTGAATGAACGCACAACAAAAGATGGAAAATTGTAATTCAGTAAAATCTCTCGCTTAGAAAATATAGATTTTTTTTCGAAATCAATGAATTTGTATGTGCGGTGCTGCAATAGGCGTCTCCATAGAATTAATTTTACTAAGCTAGCAAGTTATATTGTGACCATGTGGATTAGATTAACTAATTTGTGTAGGAAGTTCCAAAGAGGCTATGGGGAAGGGAATTTCGGTAAATCGATCAATCCTTATGGAAGACACATGAAGTAGTATGGCAATGCCGAACATTTTAATTTTCAGAACTTATTTTAGCAATCATGTGATTGGTAATTTAACTAAATTCTCTAAAATTCGTTGGGAGGTATGAGGCTAAGAATATATTGATTAATTCAATCATTCGTGTGAGAGGTAGCAGGAGGGGCCTGGTTATTTCGCTGCTTTTTCTCAAGTTTTACCATCAACGGAAATCAATGCAATGGTAAAAAATTTACGCCAATGCAGCCCGTATAATTAGCGCGTAAGTAGAAACAAGATTGGATCAGGGGAAGTCAAGCAATTTGTACAAAGGTACCACAGACAGGGTATGACAAAGCCATTTGCATTCGCGTTCTCTACTTTTACAAAAGCTAAAGATAGGTGCATCATTTAAATAAATTTTGGGCAATGAAGCAATATTTCTGAACCTAAGAATATGTAGGCTTAATTGGATACTAGGAGAATGTTCAAAATCGAAACCGAAATCCGGCCAACAGGTTTTTTATGTTCGAAACAGTGTACGGATTTTTTGACAACTTTAACTGTCGCACCATTGTTTCACAGGCATAGACATTAGTTTAAAGAGCTTACTTTCAAGATCATTTATAGAAAATTATTGATTTTACACAGCATCGTTGCAAAAGTTTATTAATTAACATTTTTTTCGTGTTGAGAATGACCGCATCATTCATATACGATACGTAACATAAACACGAATAAAAAATAGACCTTCATAATATTTGTAACCCAAAATATTGGATTATACCGAACTTCTTAATGATACAACTTAAAACTAGTTTCCTGAATAAAATTACGAATGATGATGGTGAAATAAATCTAAAATTATAACATTAGTTTTCCAGAAAACTTATTTTTTCTTCATACGAATATATGATAAATGAGTCCGCAACAATTACCCATAGAGTCATATTTGACAATAATTTTTTCTTAAATATTAGTCTTTTCAAATGTTGATCTAATACAGAGAAGATGTGAAAAATATCCCTACCTTGTATACAATCAATGTAAACGTTTGTAAGAAATAGAATTCTTACATCACTGGCTCATAAAATGGGAGGCTGGCCTGGTTGGTTGCTATGCAAGGATTAAAGAGCTAATTGTTTCAATAGAAATGATTTTTGCTGAACATTGCCAATAGATTCAAACTTGTTAGTACTTGTACTTGTTACCTGTTTGTCATAAAATAGTGTGAATTTCCTTATAAAAATGTAATTTTTTTTTAATTTTGCTTCATAGTGAAAGCTCGAATAAAGCTGGTTTACCAGTCTTTTTTGGCGGCCGTATACCCAGAAACCTGATTCTACAAATTTAAAAATTTAATGTAATTGGAGCTAAGCATATGATGACCAGAGCTAAGCTTACGATGCGCATAATATGTGTTAAATTTACCTGAATTATATATGGCTGCTTGAAGGATTTGAAGCTAAGAATACGTGGGTTAAATCGGTCGTTTGTATGAGAGATAACAGAAGGGATGTGTTTATTGTTCAATATATACAAATTTTAATGTACATCACAAATCTCGTTCAGGTTGCTGTGATCAACGAATTGGAACTTATTCAGAAAATTGTTCTTTTTTAATGGGTGGTAGCAGAATACTTATAGATGCAAAGTATCTATCCACAGCTAGGGTCTAGTAAAGTATTCGCCTGTTCCAAATACTGTAAAGTATCATAAAATTAATGTGTTTATCAGACGGCCACAAAGATGGGCATCTTTTAATTGACATGGAAAATCATGGAACACATTCGGTCAAAAGATTCTTGGGCTTTTGAGATGTTTATTACAGCGTATTATAATTTTAACCGAATCAAAATATACATATTTTCGTATCTCCGATTGAAGTTATAAGTAAAGGGTGTCCCAACAAGAACACAAGTTTTAAATTTGGCGCCATTCGAAGTGTTACTATGCAACGAATTTTGACGAAAGATTTGCATCTTCATGCATACAAAATTCAATTGACTCAGGAACTGAAGCCAGCTGACCGTGGGCAGCAAAGGGATTTCGTTAATTGGGTATTGGAGGGACTACATGAAAATGCTGATTTTGCCGATAAAATCATCTTCAGTGACGAGGCCCATTTCCATCTTGATGACTTCGTCAATAGGCAGAATTGTCGCATTTGGGGCGAGGAAAATCCTCGAGAGATTCACGAGAAGCAAATGCATCCTCAACGTGTCACTGTGTGGTGTGTATTTTGGGCTGGAGGAATCATTGGACCTTTTTTATGGAAATGAGGCATGTCAAGCGCAAACAGTCAATGGTGTTTGGTATCGTGAAATGATAACCAGTTTTTTCGTGCTTAGAATTGAAGAAATGATTGTGGAGGGCATGTGGTTTCAACAAGACGGCGCCACATGTCATGCAGCCAGAGAAACAATTCAATTGCTGCATCAGTTATTTCCCGATCGTGTTATTTCGCGTTTTGGAGACCAGAATTGGCCGCCTAGATCGTTCGATTTGACAGCATTAGACTTTTTTTTTGGGGGGATTTTTTGAAATCGATGGCCGACGACGACTCAAGTCTTAAAAGAGGAAATTGGACGCTGCATTAATGAAATACCGCAGCATTTATGCAAAACGGTCATTGAAATTTTCATTAAAAGAACGCGTATGTGCCAGCAAAGCCGCGGCGGCCATCTGCCCGATGTGTTGTTGCGTACATAACCTCATTCTGTCCACTTTACGATATAATAAAGTTTCACGTTTTTTTTTTTTTTTTTAAATATCTGTGTTTTATATAAAATTTAAATCTTGCGTTCTTGTTGGGACACCTATTATTATATGTGTTGATATAATAATTTCCATTATCTCCACAATATCAACACATGCTTACCTTAGCTGACGGATAAATTGCACATATATAAATGTGGAATAAATCCTAAAATCACTCATTTTTCTTAAGGTGAATTCACTCCCCTTTTTTCTTAATGCATGTTATGGATGAGAAGTTACAAGGAGAATATTGAATTTCGTAAAATCGGGCAGTTTGCATGGAAGATACAGATCCCGTATTTTCAATATACGATTTTGATATAGTAAAATATTTTAAGAGGATGAAACGAAATCAGTTTTTTAATAAGTAAGTAATTATGTATGTTAGTAACTTCCCTATAAAAAAACGTGGTAGTCATTCCATAAGTTCATAGTTTGTACAAATGCTGCATGAGCATATTTTCCGCTTCTTGGGAACTCTTTTTACTTGCACCAAACACACTGATGAAATTGGGGCATAATAAATGGCACACATTTTAAGAATACCATATACTTTTAGTATTTTTTTCTGATGCAGGGGTTTAAAATTGTAAAATTGTGGAAAAATATTCTTTTTTTTTTTTCTTTAATATAATCTTCGATACTGTTTATAGTAAATAATGTCAAACTGCTTAAAATAGCCATCAACCACGTCTGCACTGTTGGCAAATATTTTACCACAGAGCCATTTTCTTAAGTTTGGAAATAAAAACAAGACCGAGGGAGATTTCTGTACCCACAATTTCGTCACATAAATGCCGCATAATATTCGTCATTAATGGTTCTTCCTTTCTAAATGTAAGAAATAAAAATAATCCCATGCGCTTCCCAAAAAACAGACGTTATTCTAGTCGAATGGCTGCTCCTTTGTCTCAAATGTGAAGCGCTGGTCCCATGTCTCATCCATGGTTATAAGTCGACAAAAAAATTCGGTTTTATTGCGGTGAAACACCGCCAAACAATCAGTGTTTTTGCTTTATTGAAAGCAAGCGCGGCAGCCATCTACCTCTCAGCCTTCTCATCTTGAAATCTTTGGTCACTAAATGCTGTATTTCTGTATTGAAAACGCCTATCATTCCACACAACTTCAGCCGCCGATTATCCAATACCGTTCTGTATATTTTCTTAACCGTGTCTGACAATTGGTCGACCACTACAGTGTTCGCCTTGGCAGCTCGTACGACCTCGTTTAAACTCGGCTAGCCAATACTTTACAGTGGTAAACGAAGGAGTAGACTCTCCCAGAGTAGAATCTAGTTCATCTTCATTGTTGGTTGGACTGAGAAGTTTAAAATGAAAATATTGAATTCCATAAAGGCCACCAATTTTTCCGTGTTCAGAAATCGGCTGAAATAGTTTACTTTTGATGGCTCTAATGAAAATATTGGACAACGTGGTGCTTTAAAACTTAAAACATACGTTTTGTAACATAGCCATTTTTTACCAAAACAATTTTGTTCAAACTCTTGACACCATCTATATGTCCATTTGGTTAAACCTTACCTAAACTAACAAAAAACATTACTTGAAATCAACACTTAACCCCTTTTTACCACCTTAAACAATAAATCAATTTGTAATAAATAAAACGAAAAATGTAATATTGTTTCTCTTTTACATTTACCTAGTTTGTGTAATTACTTTATGCACTCCCAAGCAATTACTATTATATTCTACATACACGAAAATTTTGAATTTTTGTCACACTTTGATTTAACATCTTGCAGTAGCCGAAAATTTTGACTGGGTTATTTTTCAACTGTTTGTTTTCAATCGTACGCTAAAATTTCATTCACATTTAGCCTCTTTTTCTGTATTCAGTTATGTTAAGTGTCCTGTTTGTCTGTTTGTTTATTTGTTTGCCTGTGTACTCGTATTTGCTGCAACATCACATTAAAAAATGAGCCAGGCATCTGAAACTGTGTTTTGTTCTTCCAGTATGTGTTTATTGTCCATTCAAGCACTCATTTAAGCATTAATTATTGACCATCAAGAGTGTCAGCAGTTGAAACGCGAACCAATTGGAAAAGTACACAACGAAAATAATAAATGGATATTACAGGTAAAAATATATTTTATCGTGTAAAAAGTGAACACCAAAAATAATAATTGACAGGATAGCAATAAGGAATAATCTCTCTTCTATGTATAGTATAATACGACTACTGAAATCATTTGCTCCGTAAACTTCAAAATTTTAACATACTTACAAATTTTTATAGTGAGTTTAAATATTCAATATATCAATCAAACGACGTAAATCTTTGATCAAAAGTCATTATCAGCCAAATGTAATTAACAGTATATTATTGAAATTTTTAAAGATTTCGACCTGAATTAATGTCAAGGGGGGGCAAAACGGAAATTGAAATATTATTTAGACGATAAGATTATCAGTTAACTATTTACGTTGGTTCTTATTATACCTTCACACCATCTAGTGCAGAAATTTAAGTCTGACGTAAACAAACTTATCTTCATTTAACGTCATTTTGCGTACCCTAAGAGGCGTGGCAGTGCAATACACATGCGTTCGTAGAACCAAATGACTGATGCGTGCTCAGTTATACTGAGTATAATGCAAACAAATAAAAAGGACGAATATATAAGTTAAATAATGCATTTTGTGCCAAAGAGGGCGTAGTTATTCATTCGACTTGTTCATATTTTACCTAAGATTATAACGCAACATATTAAACAAAATTTTCAGTAACTTCGGGCTACAAATTAGGGATTACAGCGGAAAATTAATTTGTATGGGAGGTGATAGAATCGATGCGGCAAAGTTGTCCGTTTTCGTTCTCAGAACTTAATTTACGAAATACCTGATTAGTATAAAAGTGAAAATTGACTGATTTTGATACAACGGAAAGATAAGAAGGTGAAATATGATATAATATTTTGTTGGGAGGTCCCATAGGGGGTGTAGCGATAAAGTCCATATAAAATCTACGGCTAAGTTCTGGTAAAATGTAAGGCCACTCAACTTTTAAGAATTTCCATTAATATTTATTTTCCTTCTAGGTATTTTCGCTGCATGAAATTTTATATACCTTCCAGTAACTTCCATATAAATTTGAAGGTCTTCCGAAAGTCGTTCTTATTTTCTTGGTTTATAGCATTTAGCAAAATTTTGCAAAAGTTGATCGATTTACCAACCTCCTTCAAACTAATTATCAATTTAGTACTCATATACTTAGATTCATAATCTTAATTTATATATAAAGTGCGCAACTAAGTTTCTATTGCTTGCTAATAGATGGCGTCAGCTGTAAATGTTACTCGATTCTGTCATAACCTAAACGTCATGAGCCAAGCTCAGGCTTATGGTAAACGTACCGTCGCGACAAAATAGTAATTTGCTTCTGACGTCATATTCATTTGGTTGTGTGAATACGCATGATTTTGTGCCAAATTATCGTCATATGCGGGAAGTATAAATTTTTTCCTTTCAATCGAAGAAAAATTGATTCATTGCAGCAATTCAAAGAACAGAAAGTCATGGGGGGTCGATTTTGTTGCATTCAGGAGCGATTCGCAGAGGAAAATTAGGTCTATAAGGATTTTACGTTAAATCGTGTGTACGTCGATATTCTTTTTGTGCAATATCTAGCTCGTAGCCCATCGAAACTGTGCTTCCAAGATGGTCTGATTGGGCGATTTCATCAAAAATATCTGAATGGAGCCGACAAAACCAAAATTGCTGTTACAATATGAGGACCATAAGCGCTATACGCATTTTTAGACGGCTGACACGCGTTTTTTTTAAACCGAAGAAAAACTATAAAACATGGTAAGTTTTCTCTTCGCTGACGTCCCTCATTGCGCGCTCAATCAATACAGAATCAAGTAATCTCAAAACTCAAAACTCCTAAGTAAGAAATCTTGTCTTCCTAACGCCAGTACTAAAGGCATCTATTGAAAAAAATAAAGGATTTATTTTTATTTTACATTGTAAAGGGTGTCCAAAAAGGACGCAAGATTTTAATTTGGCGCCATTCGAAATGTCATTGTTTGACATTTGAAAAATTGCTATTGTTTGCTAGTAGAAGGTACGAGGTTAGTAAAAATGGACCTCTACACGAATGAACAACGCATTCTCATTATGAAATTATTTTACCAAAGAAGAGTTTAATGGATAAATTTGCCAAAACACGGTCTGTTAGTTATGTAAAGACAACAGCACGCCTTCGACCAGGTCGATCGACCGAAAATGTCGCAGCTGTACGTGATGATGTCGCTCAAACTCCATCCACCTCAATTCGACACCGAGCTCAGCAAATGGGTGCCTCCAAATCCACTAAGCAGCGAATTTTGGCGAAAGATTTGCAGGAACTGAAGCCAGCTGACCATAGACAGCGAAGGGAGTTCGTTAATTGGGTATTGGAGAGACAACATGAAAATGCTGACTTTGCCGATAAAATCATCTTCAGTGACGAGGCTCGTTTCCATCTTGATGGCTTCGTCAATAGGCAGAATTGTCGCATTTGGGGTGAGGAAAATCCTCGAGTGATTCACGAGAAGCAAATGCATACTCAACGTGTCACTGTGTGGCGTTGATTTTGGGCTGGAGGAACCATTAGACCTTTTTTTAAGAAAATGAGGAATGTCAAGCGCAAACAATCAATGGTGTCCGGTATCGTGAAATGATAACCAGTGTTTTCGTGCCTAGAATTGAAGAAATGAATGTGGAAGGCATGTGGTTTCAACAAGACGGCGCCACATGTCATACAGCCAGAGAAACAATTCAATTGCAGCATCAGTTATTTAAATCTTGCGTTCTTGTTGGGATACAATTTACTAAAAATTTGTGTTCCGGTTTCTAGCATTTCCGACATTATCAGAAATTATTATTTTATTTGAAAAGTAATATATTTTTGAAAGAGTTAAATTCAAACGGTAGTTCATAACTCTTATTAATTTGCATACGTAACCTCACTTAGATATGGCTTTTTCTATGAAAGTGTACGAGTCTGTTATCAATTTCTATTTTCGATACGATTAAAGCAAACAAATCTTCTGTGATGTCAACAGATTTTTTTCCAGTTATGACAAACTTCAAATTAATTTATGGCCAATTTATTTGTCACAAAGCTACTTTTCTTTGTATGTGTCGACGGATTTATGTCCTAAAGATGTCATTGATAAAAAAAAATCCTTCCGAGTTTGTTGACAGCGGCTCACATATAGTTCTCGTGTATTAAATAAATCAGTCGACGCATTCACCACAACATGAAAAGGTAAAAGTATTGGTCTCCTACATGCACAATTTTACAAAGTCCTCTAAAATACTTGACATTCCTGTATTTTAAACATTATAATGTGTACTCGTATATGTGTCTGATTGTGTGTGTGCGTTAGTTTGGACATACGAGTACTCACCAGGAACGTTACGGAACATATGTTGTGAATACAAACAGTACAGATACAGCAGCAACAATAACAAAACTCGAAAAATAGAGATTGGGACTGAAATCAATTTTATCACAAATGGAAAAACTTTTTCCATTTTCAACAACATTCACACGTTAGGCACCATCACTTGAATATTCCATTTTATGCATTCATACGGGCGTAGTCCTTCATTTTTTCCTTTGTTCGCTCTGGTTGGTTTTTATCTCATTTTTATATTTATTTGTTGACAATATTGTTTCAGTTTTTATTTGGAATTTAGTAAATTTTCATTTCATTATTCAGTGAAATTGCATTTTCCAGTTTTCTCACACAAAAGGAAAACACAGTGACAAATGTGAACTAGTGGATGAGGGTGTCTTTTAGTTATCAGTTCGCTTTGAAGTGAAAAGTTTCATTTTTTATTTGATAGTGGTTTTGTTGTATTTTATATCTACTTTTGTATGAAATTGGTTAGAAGTCTTTAATACTATTATTGTCATTTCGATAATAGAAATTGCATTTAATCGCATAATAGATGATCCGTGTATAGCCGTTCAAATTGAACGGCTAATTATAACCCGAAGGAATGTGGATAAATATCATTCATTATGTACACAATACATATGTATGGACTAAATGCGATTCATGACTTTAAGCAATTTCCGCCTGTCTGGCAGGGTGGCCTGTTGTAAATCTCTATGAAACGTCTTTCTTATACTTAGCACAGCCTAATATTTTGCCAGAGTTAGCAGGGAGTTGTAAATGTGCTGTATTAGTCTATCCATTTAAACTGAATGATTTTCCGATATTCTATTATTGACAGAAATTCTATTATTACTGTAAATCCTAACAATTCGTTTATTGGAAAAACCTGAATTTTTCCTTTCATTTTAATACATGATTTTGGATGAACTCCGAAAAAAATCAGTCGACTGACCTCTTCTAGTAGCATCTAAACAAATGTCCGATTTAAAACATATGCACATATACAAGATATGAACTAATCTTCTATGGGTTTGCGCTTAGTCAAATTTGGAATTCAGACATTGGAAAGCAACTTCTGGTACCCCCATAAAACTTCGACGATTTTCCGAACTTCAAAACTTTTTCCGTAACTCCAAATCCGTAGAACATGGCTACCTAAATTTTAGCCTACTATTTTGGTGTAGAGGCGGTTCAAAAAATAAGGCGTATTTTCAAATTTTGCGGACACTGTAAAGAGTGATTTTTGTAATTACTGGTTGTTAGTGTAATCCAAACGTCATCTGTAAAAGTGAACAGTGTACAGTATACTCTGCCATTTCATTACGGAATGACGAATGACCATTTTTTTTTTCTAATTTTTGGTGAATAAGTCTTAAAAAAGCTGAATAAAAACCCGCCATTTCATCGAAAAATTGTGTTCAGCGATGAGGCTCATGTTTTGCTGAACGGATACATAAACAAACAACTTTCCCATCTGGAGTGATGAACAGCCACGTGCCATACAAGAATTACCGATGCATCCTGAAAATGCGACAGTCTGGTGTGGTTTATGGGCTGGTGGCATCATCGGTCCATTTTTGTTCAAAGACGACCGTGGAAGAGTCGTTACCGTCAACGGCGAACGATATCGAGCCATGATACACAATTTTTTTTTGTCCCAATTGGCTGAGTTGAACTTGGTTGACATGTGGTTTCATCAGGACGGTGCGACATGCCACACTGCTCGTGAAACAATCTATATGTTGAGGAATGAATTTGGTGAGCATCTTATCTCTTGTGGGATAATGTCAAGTTGTTAGTCTACGATATGTGGACAAGCCGAACATTATTGAAGCCTTACGGGATAACATAACACGCGTTACTCGCGGAATACAGGCGGAAATGCTCGAAAAAGTGACGAAAAATTGGACCTTCCGAATAGACATTTTGAGACGGAGCCGAGGACAACATTTACATGAAGTTATCTTTAAAAATTAAATGGCAAGAACCAAGTTATCGATTCCAATAAAAAATTTTAATATATGATGCAAATGTGATGTTTTATTCGATTTAAAAAAAAAAAAAAAAAAACTACGATAAAAATCACCTCCTTTTTGTTGATACACTCGTCTCGAAGATATGTTGACGGTTTTATCCATATAGCATGTTTAGTTTGTTTGTGAGAAGCGTAAATAAAACGAGTGTTTTGCATGTTCGGCGACTCGGTTTCTATCTCCTCAATCGTCGCAAAACACCGTCCTTTTATGGTTCTCTTCGATCTTGTGAACAGGAAAAAGTCGCAGGGGTCCAAATCTTATGAATACGGTGGCTGAGGCATGATAAAGGTGTTATTTTTGGCCAAATAATATATCACAAGCAAAGATGAGTGAGCCTGTACATTATCATGATGCAAAAGCCATGAATTTTTTCCACACTTCCGGCCGTCTTTTCATGTTACTTCACGCAAACGGCGCATAACTTCGAGGTAATACTCCTTGCGGTAAGAACTCCTGATACACTTCGCTATGATAATCGAAGAAAACAGTGAGCAAAACCTTGACATTTGATCGAAGTTGGCGTGCTTTTTTTGTTCTTCGCTCTCCTGGACTATTCCATTGGGACGATTGGGCTTTTGTTTCGATGTCATAACCATACTCATCTTTATATATATAATTCTACTGTACGGGCGTTGTCAGTGAGCTCCTTCTAAACGGCTGAACCGCTTTGCATAAATTTTTACATATGCGTCTGGGTGGTGACCGGGATGGTTTAGATTTACAATTCGGTCCAATTGGACAAAGGGGCGTGGTACCTCCCATACAAGCAAAAAATTAAAAATCAATTATTTCTGCTCCTGCTTACGGTATTTGAACAAAATTTGGTGCGTAGGTTTAGTGTACATATCTTAAGTGCTACTGCAAATATGGGCGGGATTGGACAATGGGGCGTGATACCTCCCATACAAACCATAAATTAAATATCCAATATTTCTGCTCCTGTTTACGGTATTTGAACAAAATTTGGTACATCGGTTTGGTGTACATATCTTAAGTGCTGCTGCAAATATGGGCGGAATTGGACAATAAAAAAATAAAAAGCAATTATTTCTGCTCCTGCTAATGAAACATTTCCAATAAAAATAAAATTTGAAGGCAAAGCAACGTTTGCCGGGTCGGCTAGTATACCTATAATTTGTCACCAGTTATGACCCTTTTAAGTAAATCTGGATCACCGTTGACGTCATTCAACAATTCTAAAGCGATGCTCATGCGAAGTTATTTTTGGTCAAAATTCAGCAATTTCGGAACGAACTTCGCTGCCACACGCTTCTTGCCCAAATTTTCCGAAAAGATTGCATGGCATGAGCCGAGTGATATGCGGACATCCTCAGCAACTTCTATAATTGTGATTCGACGATTCTCCATAATAATGTTTTTCACTTTCTCAACATTTTCAACGGTTTTTGATGTGCTTGCGCGTCCAGAGCAAGCGTCGTTATTCACATTTTCTCGACCTTCTGTGAAAAGCTTGTACTACTAGTAAACATTTTTTTTTTTTTTTTTGACTCAGAGTACTACCACCGTTTGCCATTGTGAACATTTCAATTCTATTTTTTTTTTTACACAAAATTTGATGCAATTGCTTTAGCTCATTTTTTCAATAGCAAAAAATTGCCGAACAAGCAAAGCACATGTCTTGTTAGTGGCTCTTACAAACAAACTAAACATGCTATATGGATGCAGTCGAGTGTACCAAAAAAAAAAAAAAATAATAATAATCGGAAGTCGAATGTACCCAGCCCGCGAAATTTTAAAATTCGCCTAATTTCTTAAACACATCTCGTATAACTGTTGGTAGTATCTGGAAGAAACAATCGGTTTTGCATTGTACAATTCATCCAATTAACCTTAGTTTACATCTTTAACTCATCTACACTAAATTCAGTCGAATTTGGTACAGGATTACACTTTGCTAGAATAAGATTTAAAAATGGAAGTGGACTGCATTGTCGCTCCCTTTCTGGACTTCTCACACAAATTCCTTGTAACTCTTTCTTCGCGTTTTTCTGACTTATTTATTATGCTCTATAAATCTTTATATAATCGATCAAGTAACTGTTCCTCTTCAGTTACATCCAAGAGATTACCTCCCTTGTAAGCCCTAATTCGTAGACTGTAGTGAATTAAATTTGTATCATGTCCATTGAATTGTAATATTTGGTAAAATGTGAAAAAATCTAGCATTGCCATTTCTAGCACCTTTCATAAAGAATGATTAATACCGTCAAACAAAATTTAACCTATTTAGCAAAAATCAATGGTTTCTTTATAATTTCTAAGCGCGAGATAGTGAATTATAATTGAGTTATAGCCATAGCTACCAACTTCCATTGGTAAAAAATCGACCAAGTATTGCAAAAATATTTGCAAAAATTGTAATTTTAATGTTAAATATCATCGTAAAATTGTTAACTTTTTTAGGTGTTCGACAATGGGAAGTAATAATGTTGGTAATAAAGAATGGAACAGAATAGAACAGAAACATTGTTAATTTGGTAACTACTAGAATAAGTAAAAAAAACTATACAAGGTGTCGCACGAATCGTGCTACTTTTTACTGTCAATGATTTTTATTTTTACATAGAATTGCGCTGAAAGCGTATGTGTTTCAATAGCATTTGTTACAAGCAAGGTAGAGCAACTGCACATATAGCCGGACCGGTTGTGGCAGAGCTCCAACGAAAATTCATAAATAAATTAATATCCAGAAATTCCACTTTCCGCTGGCCCCAAGGTCACCACACCTAACTGCATAAGGTTTTTTTTATATAGTTGAGTCAAGCAGGAAACCAGGGAATCTGACTGAATTGAAGCGGTCCATTAAAACAATAATTGAGGCGATCCCGCAATGAATACTTATCTGATAAGGTGCAGTATAAGCGTCAATGAGCATGGAGGTCATTCATGGTGTATCATCCTCAAAACCAATTAGTTACATAAAATATTATTGAATTTTCTATACAATAAAGAAATACATGAAATGCATTGATTAGAAAAAAGTTGTTTCAATTCCTTAATGCACTGCGATTGGTTTACCACCCAGTTATAAAGATTTCGAAACATAAAAAAAAAAAAATTCTGAAAATCACATGGCCGATATGTCTGTTTTCCTATTAGTTAATTGCTGAGAATATTTTTAACAAAATTTTTCAAAAATTGAATGCGAAGGAAATACAGCTTTCTAACTCTAATGCAGAGTTATCCATTTGTTGGTTTGAAAACCGCCGGTCTGGCAAGACTATCAGCTGTCATATACCTGCCATCTGAAATGTTATTTATTTAGTGAAAGGTGGGCCACTTACAAATATGGATCGTTTAAAAACCGAAGAACGCGCAAAAATAGTTAAAAGTTACTAGAAAAATTGTGACTCAAACGCAGGCATTTTTCGTGCGTTTCGCGGTGATTATGTTCGCCATAATCGATCTACTGTGCAAGGATTTAGAAGATTATAATAAAATATTAAGAAATTGGAAGTGTTATAGATGTGGTAATGTGCGCACTGCCCAAAATGTTACTTCTGTTAGTAAAAGTGTGGTCGATAACCCGAATTTCAGTTCATAGAGTTATAGTAGTATGATAACCGACTCTTTGTCCCGCAATTGAAGACTCATAATCTGTGGTTTCAAGAAAACGTTGCCACGAGCCACACAACACGGCCGATTTTAATTTTATTGCATGAGGAGTATTTAGAAAGCGTAATTTCATGTTTTGGCGACGTCAATTGGCTACCAAAATCACGCGATTTGACGCCATTAGACTTTGTTTTTGTGAGGTTATGTCAAAGGCCGTGTTGACGCAGATAATCTCCAAACGTTGGAGCATTTAAAAACCAATACTGGCCAAGTTATCGCCGAGACACCGCCCGAAACTACCACAAAAGGATCCACTGCGGCAACCAATCCAGTGTCGGTCATTTAAATGACATTATATTTCGTACATATTGGCGAGGTCCAATCATTATAATAAACTAAAAGTTTTACCGAAATCATAGCTTTCTGTGTGTTCTATTTAACTTTACTTTTGAAGCCGAAAAATGGGTAAGCTGGTATTTCGTCATTGATAAACAATACAAAATTGTTTAGTAACCATAGTTATTAAAGAACTTAGAGTAAACATACATTAAGTGGATTTTTTTTTTTGACTCCGTTTTTACTTGTGTGTAAAGTGTATAACAAATTATAAACATATATTAACTTTAAAAGACGATTTTGGTACAAAGGGAAATGATATAATTTTAATAATCTTCCAAATGGCAATAAAATTGTGTCAAAATTATATAACATGTGATACGTTACTGCTAGATGTGGTAAACTTTTAAAAAGTTCTTGTTCATAAATGTTTATTTTAATTCCTACACTTAAGTGCAAGAAGAGAACAAGGAAGGCTAAAGATTACAGAAAATCCGAAAAAGAGGAATTATATATGTAATTCCACTAACCTGATATCCTGTGCAATTCAAGTTTACAGCTAGTTTAATGTCATTAGATAATTTTATGAAAAAAGCTTATTAAATATTGATAAATCCCAAAGTCGTCATTTTATACTGTCAATCGTCAATCACCAAAATGCCTAAATCGGATGCTGAAATCTTCGAAATGACGAAAAGTCATCAAAGTTGACAATTTTGGTTGTAAAGGGTAATTAAAGCAATTGAATTGTTTCTCTGGCTGTATGACATGTGGCGCCGTCTTCTTGAAACCACATGCCCTCCACATTCATTTCTTCAATTATAGGCAAGAAAAAACTGCTTATCATTTCACGATACCCAACACCGTTGACTGCTTGCACTTGACATGCCTCATTTTCATAAAAAAAAGGTTCAATGATTCCTCCAGCCCAAAATCCACACCACACAGTGATACGTTGGTGATGCATTTGCTTCTCGTGAATCACTCGAGGATTTTCCTCACCCAAAATGCGACAATTCTGTCTATTGACGAAGGCATCGTCACTGAAGATGATTTTATCGGCAAAATCAACATTTTCATGTTGTCTCTCCAATACCCAATTAACGAACTCCCTTCGCTGTCCATGGACAGCTGGCTTCAGTTCCTGAGTCAATTGAACTTTGCATGCATGAAAATGCAAATCTTTAGTCAAAATTCGCTGCATAGTGGATTTGGAGACACCAATTGGCTGAGCTCGGTGTCGAATTGAGGTGGATGGATTTTGAGCGATATCATCACATACAACTGCGACATTTTCGGTCGATCGACCTGATCGAAGGCGCGTTGTTGTCTTTACATCACTAACAGACCCAGTTTTGGCAGATTTGTCCATTAATCTCTTTACAGTCGACTTTTTTGAAGCATTATTGTGACCCCAAATTGATAGCAATTTGCGAATTGTAGCCGCAAAACTTTCACCATTTTGGTAAAACAATTTCACAATGAGAATGCGTTGTTCATTCGTGTAACGCTCCATTTTTACTAACCTCGTACCTTCTACTAACAAACAATAACAATTGTTCAAATGTCAAACAATGACACTTCGAATGGCGCGAAATTTAAATCTTGCGTTCTTGTTGGGACACCCTGTTGTAATTAAATTCAGTAAATTAATTCAAAGTATTTATTAATATATGTTAATATCGTGCTTTACTGCAGCTCTTCTGACAATCGGCACATATCTGCACCAACGTAAAAGACTTTGGATAAAAGCGTACTCGTATGTAAGTCAATTCATCTGACTGAAAATTCTGTAGTAATAAAATAGAAAACGTAATTTATATGAATTGAAGAGGTATTTTTCGAGTTTCTTAATAAAGCAATTCTTATCAACTATCCCGTACAGATTACCGAACCAAGTTCTTAGATATAAATCCTACACTTATCATCTTCACTGCAATTAAGACGTTTACATGTAAAGTCCTCAATTGTAATGAGATTGAGTGCTTTGGAGTAAGCTGATCTATTAAAGAATTTGATTTGCTAAAGTCAGTTCTTGTTCTCCCCGTGTAAGACGAGTTTGGCTTAACACATAAACCTGTATTTTTTGCAAGGTATAATCTCTAATAAATTATGAAAACGAATACTAATCCTCGCTGTTTTTTATATTTGATAAATCTCTTGAGGTAAATAGATGTCAGATTGAACCCGTTCCTGCCGAATCAAACAGTTATTAATAAGTTGTGTCATATTTCGGTTATATATTTTTATTTGAGACTATCATTATTACCTTTTACTTACAGTTCCAAATGTTGAGTGTAGAATATTTAATTATGTTGCGGAATTAAACATTATTGTTTTGTTATTAAATAAAGAAGCCAAGGAAAATAAAATTAAAACTTACACCATTTTCTTCAACTACGTCAACTATATCCTTGCTGTTCTTTTCCACCAAATTCACTGGAGGAATTGTCCGTATAGTTACGAATGACGTAATGCAATTCGAGGGAAGCTTAATTGTAAAAAGCGACCATAATCTCCAATTTATACATGACAATTTAAGTGAGCATGTCTGTAACCCTCAATATCTGAAAGTGTCCTTTTTGCCATGCCATTATTCTCCCTCAATTCGTTTATAAATTGTACAATTTTTATTCTCATTTGTTTTCCGATTGCACTTTTGTTAGTTTTCTTCCTCTCTCACTCATTCCCATAACGTTGACAATTGATTGAAAATTGATTTCATTATCAAAGTTTGATTTGTTGGCCATGTTCTGCAACCAAACTCCGTAGGCAATGGCCGATTGATAGCAGCAAAGTGGCAGTGGTACTGGAACTGTTCTCTGTAACTCTGTAATGTTGACAATTTTATTTATTACATTTAAGGATAACAACAGCAAACTGAGAATGAGATATTGCAGAATGGACACGAGTAAATTAATTGGAGTTCCAACTAATGCTGACAGTTGCAGTCTTCTTCAAATGATTCTTTTTTTTTTTTTTTTTGTTGAAGTAAAAAGTATGGTTGCCATAGGAACCATTAGCAAATCTGGTAAACCAATAATATGAGAAAACTGTCAGGAACTGCCACAGTTACGACATTGAAGCTGTAAACTGTTTTGGGAAATTTCGGTTTCTGGCATCCATTTCAAAATTATGCAAATACCGACAACAGAAATAAAATTACGTCGAATTTTATTTCTGTTTTATATATTCAAAACGAAACTTCAAAGAATTTTAATTTTGTTTCGTTTACTCGAAACGAAATTAGAGACAATTGGAATTAAGGCTCAGTTTATGTTTTGTTCTGTTTGTATCTCAGTTGAAATTTGTCAATTCAAACCGGTGCAGAAATTTCAGTCAATTGAACTTCACCCAACGTTCTATTGCACTATTATGAAAGTATATTGTGTAGCTACATTCTTATTAATGCTCATAACTTCAGTCCCCGAATTAGCAGTTACAGGGAAAACTGTGTTTCGGGAAACCTTAAATTTGTATGGGAGGTACCAGAAAGGGCATGACGATGCGGTACATTTTTATTCTAAAACACTACCTCGGTAAACGCATAGTGTTTATGAAACATGACCGCAGAATTGCGCGGGCGGTCCCAAAAGTAGCCGACCTAATATAGAATGCTCAACAAATTAGGGAAATTGTCTCTATTTGTCAGCATAATATCGTTTTAGTTCGATACAGTTTTCCAGTCATATTCTATAGTTTCTGTACCCTGTTTATAGTATGAATTGTAAACTGATTCAAATAGCAGTTAACAGTAGACTCCACTCTCTTTATTACTGGCAAGTCTTTTATCATCGAACCAAGTCTTTTATCCCATCCCATCCCATCCCATCCCATCCCATCCCATCCCATCCCAT
>JAHXMU010000657.1:1284290-1386050 GCA_019455685.1 Philornis downsi | reverse complement strand
ATCCCATCCCATCCCATCCCATCCCATCCCATCCCATCCCATCCCATTCCATTCCATCCCATCCCATCCCATCCCATCCCAAAAAACAAGCGCCATGACATTGCCTGCAGATGGAATCGTCTTTGTCTTCTTAGGACACGATTCTCCCATTCCAGTCCACTGCTTTGGCAAAAACGATCTACTAACCACCTCCCTTCCGTTACCTAAAACACAAATGCATCGTTCAGTCCATACAAACAATGTTTCATATCTCTCATACGTATGTTGGTTTTAAATTTAGTAAGATTTGATACACACTGAGCGTGTATATAACATTGCACACTCCTTCTAACACCAAATTCATAAAATTGCCTTTTCATCCAAATTGCCAAATTTTCCGAAATTCAACCTTTCTTCTATAACTTCTAATCGGTATTATCCTAATCGGCAATCAGCCTAAGTTATTGTTCAATGTATTGACCAACAATTCGCTGTAAGTTCTGAGAAAAATTTAAGAAGTAATCACGGCTCTTTTGGTACCTCCCTCATACATTACCGATTTAACCCATAGCTTCATATCTGATAAACAGTTATGCGGAATTCAATGAAATTTAGTACTAGTTAAGCGCTAGGTGAAAAAAATTCTGATAATGAAAACAGAGGGCATTGCAATACCTCATTTGGTATCTGCCGCAAAAATTGACCGATTTATCGATAATGTAATTTTCTCGTTGTAATCACTATTTCATAGTATGCAATTATTCAAATTTTTGGAAATTACATACTGTAATATACGAGGTGTGTTCACAAAATAAAGTAAATTTCCATTTTTCTCAAAAAATATTTATTTATTCATCAATTTCTATTTTATCTCCTTCAAATTTTTCTTGTTGTAATCACTGTTTCTTAGCATGCAATTATTCAAATTCGTAGAAATTACATACTGAAATATACGAGGTGTGTTCAAAAAATATAGTAAATTTTCATTTTTCTCAAAAAATATTTATTTATTCATCAATTTCTATATAATCTCCTTCAAAGTAGTCTTACTCAGATATAACACGCATGAGCCAGCATTTTTTCCAATCCTCGAAGCAGTTCCGATATGCACTTTTTGGTATGTCCTTAAGCTTTCTCAGCGATTCGGTTTTTATCTCCTTTCGTGGGTCTCTTCAATCCTGTGAAAAGGAAAAAGTAGCAGGGGGCCAAATCTGGTGAATACAGTGGCTGAGACATGATAACGGTGTTATTTTTGGCCAAATAATCTCTCACAAGCAAAGATGAGTGAGCAGGTATATGATCATGATGCAAATGTCATGATTTTTTCCACAATTCCGGGCGTTTTTTGCCATTGCTTTATGCAAAAGGGTGCATGACTTCAAGGTAATACTCATTTTTCACAGTACGACCTTGTGGCAAGAATTCATGATCCACCACGCCATTGCAATCGAAGAAAACAATGAGCAAAACCTTGACATTTGATCGAACTTGGTGTGCTTTTTTGGTCTTGGTCTTGGTCCTAGATTCTTCCATTGGGACGTCTGGGCTTTGGTTTCGATGTCATAAACATGTATCCATGATTCGTCACCAGTTATGAGCCTTTTAATCAAATCTGGATCATCGTTGACGTCATTCAACAATTCCTGAGCGATGCTCATGCGACGTTGTTTTTGATCAAAATGCAGCAATTTTGGGACAAACTTCGCTGTCACACTCTTCATGCCCAAAATTTCGGAAAAGATTGCATGGCCTGAGCCAACCAATATGCTGACTCAGCAACTTCTCTAATTATGATTCGATGATTCCCCATAACAATCTTTTTCACTTTCACAACATTTTTATCGGTTGTTAATGTGCTGAGGCATCCAGAGCGAGCGTCGTCATCCACATCTTCTCGAACTTCTGTAAAAGGCTTGTACCACCTGTAAACATTTTTTTTTTTTTTTTTTGACTCGGAGTGCTCTCACAGTATGCCATTGTCAACATTTCAAGTGTTTTTGAGCACTTAATGCCATTTTTTACACAAAATTTGATGTAACTTCTTTGATCCATATTTTCGATAGCAGAAAATCGCCAAACAGGCAAAGCGCTTGTCTTATTTACGCCTCTCACAAACAAACTATACATGATACTAGCGGACCCGGCGAACTTCGACTCGCCACAATTTAACGCCTTCAGATAAACTCTCGAGTAATAATAAAACACAGATAGTTCAAATTTCGATGCGATTTATTTGAGTGGAATCGAAATCAGTAGAGAACGATATGATGAACAATGTTTTTTGATTTGTTTTCCGGCACAAAAACAAACAACGAAGACGGTTTCCCAACACGCGAACAGGCAACGTACAGCTGACCGTGCGAAAGACAGGGAAATTCTAAATTAATTCCCCAGACTTCCAACGACTGGCCTTGCGATCTAATCGAATGGGGAACTGAATCCGCTTAAATTGGAATGAAAGATCAGTTGGAATTCTCGGAATTCGTGGAATAAGGACTTCTTCTTCTTTGAATTTGCCGTCGATAATCCTCGCTTGAATCACATTGTTCATCAGTTTCTTGACGGACAACCGCGTACCGTTGCACCGTCGGATGATTCAGATTCCGCAACATGATTATGATCGATCCTACCTCCAGCTGTAAATTATGCCGCGGTGTTCCCGGGACATCAAGCGAGTTCAAAAATTCCGTCGGATAGTTTGTCGCTTCATCCTCTTCGGTCACGCTGTCAACGGATTTGTACGAATGCAGTTCCCCAGCGATTTGACTTTGAATAATCAAATTCAAGTTATCGACGTCCTTATTCTTCGCTGCTAGTATTGCCCTTTCACTAATCCAATCGAGAGTTTTATAATTTTGTGCAATGCCGGGGAACACTTTGGTGATGAGTTCCTCCTTCGACGATGTGAACGATGTGAGGTGGTGATTATGCAGCGCGAACTTGTGCAATATGGGCACGTCTCCATTCATTATGTTCGGCGCGTTCCTCTTGCATTTGATTATCACTTTCTGACTAATAATAGCACTACGTGTACGAAGTCCACGATTTGATCGTCTAATAGGTGGCATTAGTCAAATAACTCTCCCTGAAATGGAATAAAGTCCTTTTTGACTAATCCTATTAAAAAGACAATTAAAAAAAAAAAAACTTACGAAATAAAAAAAAAAAAAACTTACGAAATGAATGTATCGCAATAAATGCCCGCAATCCAATAAGGTAACCTCACTTTTTACACGCAAACTTATTTTCTGAAAAAATGATCGAATTGATAAACATTGCACTAAATTTCAATTGATCGTACTGCTCGTACCGTTAATGGATGTGATACGCGATATATGAGTATCCGAATTCAGTATAATAATACGCAAAACTCGAATCAATTGCAGCAAGAAAAATAGCACATTTGTTTAATAGAAAATCACAATGCGAAAAGTACAGCTGTCAAATTGCGCTCAGTTTCAGCATTGAACGCAGCACAGCGCCATCTGTTATTTGTCTCGTTAACTTCTCCACCCAAAATTCACGCAAAACATATTTTATCGCAATAAATTTCGTAATTTTCCGAAATTTTTCGAGCTTCACAACGAATTTTCCACTTTTATATCGCGCAAAATCATCAAATTATGTGATAAAATGCAAAATTTCGTCGAAACAAATTGAAAATGTTCACGCTTTTCCGGAATTTTTCGTGTTTTCCACTAACAATTTTCTATTTTACCATTCGAAAAGACATTCCGGAACAATTGCACACAAAATTCCATACAAAAAATCAATTTTCGATTTTTTCAATTTTCCGACTTTTCCGGAGGGTTTTCCCAAAATTTTCTTTCGTAAAAACCTTCTCCAGGCAATTACGAACAATTGAGAAAAAATTTGAGCCAAATTGATTCAGGCGTTCTTGTGTTATGCGCTTACCAACACATTTAGCGATTCATTTTTATATTATAGATATGGATAAAACCGTCAAAATATCTTCGAGACGAGTGTACCAACATAAAATAAAAAAAAAAAAAATAAGATTCGAAAGTCGAATGTACGTAACCAGCGAAATTTAAAAATTCTCCATATTTTTTGAACACACCTCCATACTTAATGAAACCTTAACATATGGATCAGGTAATTACCCCTTCTAAAGTAACTCCCAAACAAATTACATAATTTTTCTTACATATTTTTTGATACACATCTTTCATTCAATTGCATGAGGCATTTTGCAAATCTAGTTATGCGTAGGGTACTCTCGTTCTGGTACTCCTCACACTTCCGCTGCAACACAAAATGATGTTGAGTGAGGGTATTTGCATTTCTAGGTCGGTTCATTTAACTGATTTTTTTTCCTTTTCTATCGTATTAAACCAAAGTAGTGACTGCATGACAAGAAACTACATATATCCTGACTTAGAGTGTTGATATATTATTTCATTCATATTTTGTATACTAGCCGACCCGGCAAACGTTGCTTTGCCTTCAAATTGTATTTTTATTGGAAATGTTTCATGCTAATCGGTCTATTATAATAAGAAAGGCCATGGATATTTAATTTATGGTTTGTATGGGAGGTACCACGCCCCATTGTCCAATCCAATCCGCCCATATTTGCAGTAGCACTTAAGATATGTACACCAAACCGATGTACCAAGTTTTGTTCAAATACCGTAAACAGGAGCAGAAATATTGGATATTTAATTTATGGTTTGTTTGGGAGGTACCACGCCCCATTGTCCAATCCCGCCCATATTTGCAGTAGCACTTAAGATATGTACACCAAACCTACGCACCAAATTTTGTTCAAATACCGTAAGCAGGAGCAGAAATAATGGATTTTTAATTTGTGGTTTGTATGGGAGCACTTAAGATATATACACCAAACCGACGCACCAAATTTTGTTCAAATACCGTAAGCAGGAGCAGAAATAATGGATTTTTAATTTATGGTTTGTATGGGAGGTACCACGCCCCATTGTCCACTGCCGCCCATATTTGTAGCAGCACTGGAAACATTTATTACAAACATTTAAAGAAAGAATTAGCCAAATCGGTGTAGCCGTTTTACAATTTTAGATAAATCGAAAAAAGTGGGCGTGGTAAACTTTTCTTTCCATAAAAACCTAAGTTGGACTACGACGAACATTTAAAAAAAAATTATTCAATTCGGTCCAGCCGTTCTCAACCGATGTCCTTACCAACGAACGGCATTTGATTTTTATTTATATAGATTATATTATAATATTACAATATCGGATGGTTCGGAAAGTTTGTTCGGTTGTTAAAACAAATTAATTTGCAAATTTATATACAAGAAAGCAATTAATTGAATCTATTATATAATCTTCCCCTTTTTTGATAACTTCTTCACACCTCTCAGGAATCTTTTTAATTCCTTTTCCATAAAACTCGCGTGGTTTTTCCGAAAAAAAAACGTTCAATTCGATTATTCACTTTCTCGTCGTTATGGAAATTTAAATCCTTCAAGTGGTTGCTCAGACTGCGAAATAGGTGGTAGTCGGACGGGGCGTGGTCTGCGGAGTACGATGGGTGAGGTAAAACTTCCCACCCAAACTCTGACAGTTTCTGAGGGGTTCGCACGGCAATGTGAGGCCTCGGTGAGAGTGAGATATCCACACATCGAGGTTGCTCACAAATCCGAGCTTTTGTATGACCCGGTAAACGGTTGAGACTGATTTTTGGATTATTTCAGCTAATTCCATAACTGTAGCTTGGAGATGAACAATAATTAAATCTCCTAAACCTCCGAAACAAGTTATTTTGGTCGCCCTGATCTGGGAGCGTCCGATACAGAGAAGTCGCTCGTAGAAAATATTTTAAATCATTTCTGGCAAGTTCTTTCATTTGGTCCGCTTTCTTTATAAACAGATTTTATTTTTCGGCAGGCTTCAGCAGCCGTTTGTCCTTTTCGGAAATAATACAGCATAATATGCCTAAAATACCCTTTTTCGCTCATTTTTTTCACTTTTTACAACTTTTAAAAACGCTATAACCACTCACGACCAGAACGAGAACACAAGTATTCATTAGTAAAGAGCTTAGTGAAGAGGTAGAAGGAAGTTATGATATGTTTGAAGGAACTCTACGTCATGAGAAGTGACGCATGGTGAACTAACGAATTAACCGAACGAGCTTTCGAAATAATCCAATATTATATATTATTATTATTATATATTATTATTATATAATATTTGTTTAATTTGTTGTTTCAATGTGCATGAAATTTTCAATTTCTCCCATTTACTATTAATTATTGTCAGTAACGCCGGAAAAGTACAGGGTGGCGCAATAGAACGTGCATATTGCATCATCTTTTTTTGCGGGGTAGAAAAGGCGCGGGCGGGCGCGGGGTTGCCTACATCGTTGGGTTGGCGGGCTCATGGAGTTTTAGTCGTTATGAATTACCTCAACGGGAAGCGTCGCGCATTTTGCGTGCGCACATTTTACTAGGCGAATGTATTGTGCTGAATATGGACTACGGTGAATTAGTGAAGCTCCGAGTGCTAATTTAATTAAAATATTGGTAAAGCGTTTTGAAGAGACCGGTTCAACATTTAAACCACAAGCAAATGGTCGCCCAAGAACATCTAGGATCGAAGACAATGTTGAGAGAGTTATGGAGTCAGTACGAGGAAATCCACAAACGTCGACTCGCAAGAGATCGTCTGTCTTACAATTAACGCGACGAAGTTTGCAACGAATTTTAACATTGGATCTTAAACTGCATCCATATAAGCTGCAATCACCACAAGAATTGAAAGAGCCTGACTTCGTAGCAAGGCTCGCATTTGCTAATGAAATGCTTAATCGATTTACCAATTTTAACAATATCCTTTTCTCTGACGAGGCTCATTTCCTTATGAATGGGTTCGTAAACCGTCAAAATTGTCGTTACTGGAACAGTGAAAATCCCAAAATCAAACACCAGAAACCATTGCATAGTCCTAAAGTGACAGTATGGGCAGCAATCTCTGGCAGAGGAATAATTGGTCTTGTTTTTCTTTGAAAATGGGCGGGGCCAAAACGTCACGGTTAATACGGAACGCTATGTTGAGATGTTGGACGGATTTTTGGCTCCAGAAATTGAAAGTCCAAGAATAGTGAATTCCAGAACTTGGTTCCAACAAGATGGAGCTACCTGTCACACATCAAATGACTCCATGGCGGTGGTGAAGCAGATGTTACCTGGCAGACTGATTTCGAAAAGAGGTGATATCCCATGGCCCCCACGTAGTCCAAACTTGACTCCTCTTGACTTTTTTTGTGGAGATACCTCAAACACAAAATCTACAGTAATAATCCAAGAAACATCGTTCAGCTCAAGGAGAATATACGTGGTGAAATGGCAGCCATTACACCAGTATTACTGAAGGAAGTTTTCATAATTTTCGTTTGTGGTTAGAGAAGTGCCGTCGTAGAGAGGGTCACCGTTTAGATGATGTTATTTTTAAAAATTAAACTCCATTTATTACTCTACAATGCCTTAGATTTATTTTAACCGTACGTTTTGTATTTATTTTTTAATCTATTTTTTAAATATGCACGTTGTATTATCGATTTTTCTATACAGTACATTGTCAGTAAAACAGCTATAATATTTTAGAAGCATGATGTATATCGTTGCTGTATTAAACTATTATAGACGGTAGTAAAAAGAAAAACCTGGTTTCCAAAAAAAAAAAATCTATTTAACCCCATTTTTACAAGGCCCTTCAAATATTTCTGTAGTTGTGTGGGAAAAATAACTTAACTGTGACAAAATATTACTTCCGTTTAACCCAAATGTAAATTAAAGGAAGGTTCCATTTTCCAAAAAAAAAAAAAAAAAAACAAAAAGAGAAAAATTGCTTGATTTTTGTTCAACTTATTACGTTTGTATTTTTGCCTCAAAATACAAAGAATGAAAACAAAATGCGAATATTTATCTGTACCAACATTTGAGCAGAAAGAAATGAGAAAATACATCCCCAAATTCCTCTCAGAAAACGGTCGTATTGGATAGCATTTTTGGGAATTTGAATTTTTGCATATTAACGATTCTCACTTTTACATACAGGACGAAAAGCCTTGCACATATGAAGTGCCGCTTAGTAACTCTATATACATTCATGTTACCTATGTACGTGAGGACGTGTGTGTGGGTTGTCATATGCAAGATGCGTATGTATGTGTCCGTAACAAACGAATCCTCTTACCAAACTCAAAAAAAAACTGTAGTTTCTTTATTTTGCATGACTTTCAAAACGAAATTCAATACTTGATTGGATTTATCATTCGTTTTGTTACCAGCATTACTGCTTTTGATCTATATTATAATAACATGGAATACAAGCTGAGAATTATTGCTGAGTTGGAGATCATTAGTTGAGATATAATAAGTTGAGATATAATAATTTTTTCGAATAACTCTAAAATCGGCTTTCTGAAAAATTGAATATTTTAATGCTGTAACGTTCACCCAATGCCCTCCTTCCTTGCTTAAGTGTCATAGGGTGCCAGAAGGAATGTGGTAAATTTCTAGGATCTTGTTCAAAACACAAAACCACAATAAAATAAGATAAATTGAGACTTTCCGAAATCTTTCGCGTAGAAATTATAGAAAAATCACTGATTTGTTTGAAATAATCGCAGTTCATGAGTTACGGATTATAATAGAAAATATACATTTCGTAAAATGGTTAATTTATATGGGAAATATTAGTTACGGAGAGGAAACACACTCATTTTTCATTCTTTGAATTAAGTTCACCAAATCCATAAGTGCCAAATTTAACTGAATTCAGTACAATTGCCTGGAAAACATGAAGCTAAAGGAGGCGTGGTTACCTGCTTGATTTTGCTTATGTGTTACAGGGAATTATAAATTAATATAGAGGACAAACTTGTAGGTTGCTGCAGCCTACTAATAAGATATTACAAAGAAAGGATTGAATTTCTAAAAATCGTCCAATTAATACGGGAGGTACCAGAAGGGGTATGACAATGCGGATCATTTTTCATTTAACGAACCTATTTTAACAAACACTCAACAAGTACCAAATTTAATGCAACCCAATTAAATGATATGAACCTGGAAAAATATCATTTAACTCGGTATTTGCATGGGAGGTACGGTTATTTGCAGAAGGGACGTGGTCAATCGATCCGATGCCATTGTATCGCATTAAAATTTTAAATGTGGCCTTCGAAATAGGATTTACAAGAAAAACCACTGAATATCAGAAAGCTCTTCAATTTAAATGGGAAATACCACAGGAAGTAGATCAGTATAATCCATCCACAAGCCCCAGTTACGATCTGTCTAAAAATGGGACTGTGTCAAGTTTTAAGTAGTTTCATGAAGCATAACGACGATTATCATGTCTAAAAGTGATAAAATATATTCGGTCGAAAGATAACGGGTGGGTCATAAGGGTGTTGGCGGTTTAAATATTCAATTAAAAAAAACTACGAAACATAAAAAAAATATATTTGTATTTTTAAAAAGTAGAAGCATGGGAATTTTTAAGACTTAAAAATAATGTTGTCCAAATGGCTTCCCTCGGCTGCTTGACACTCTTGGAACCGAAGTCGCAAATTTTGGAAAACTCGTTGAAAAGTTGTTCTCGGTATTTTGTTACTTTCCTGAATAATGTTCCTCTTCAACTGCTCTAAATTGGTCGGATTATTCTCGTAGACTACCGATTTGAGGTAGCCCCATAGAAAATAATCGCATGGAGAGAGATCGGGGCTACGTGGGGGCCATTCAATATCCCCCCTTTTCGAAATGAGTTTTGCAGGAAAAACATTTTTCAGCAGCTCTATGGATACCCTAGCCGTATGACATGTGGCCCCATCCTGTTGAAACCACATCCTCGAGGTATTGCCTTGAAGTTCTTGCAAAGCTGGCACCAAAAAGTCTGCAAGCATGTTGCAATAATTGTTCGCTCTAACCGTCATCGCATGCCCTCTTTCGTCCTCAAAAAAATATGGTCCAATAATACCGGTTGACGTTATCCCAGCCCACACGACAGGCTTAGGGCTGTGAAGTGGACGTTCATGCAAGCGTCTGGGATTAGCCTCGGACCAGAACCGACAATTTTACTTGTTCACATGGCCATTAAGGTGAAAATTGGCCTCATCACTAAAAATCACGTTGTTGAAATTGTTGAACCGCTCTAGCATCAAATCGACAACGTTAAGTCGGTTATTGGCATCATCGGGTTTTAATTCTTGGACTAGCTGAATCTTATAAGCCTTCAAATGCAAATCTCGTTTCAAAATTCGTCGTAAAGTTGTTCTTTTGACATCCAAAGACTGACTTCTCTTACGTGTTGACTGTTGCGGATTTCGCTGAACTGAAACACGGTTGAAAACGGTTGTTTCGAACATTCTGATCCATTTTCGTATCGCATTGGCGCATGGAACTTCACTTAAATCATGTAAACCGTGTTCATGCCGATACAAACGTCGTGCAGTAATCACTGATTTATTGTTTTCGTAATACGCTCGGACACAAAATGCACGCTGCACTCCCGTGTACGGTTCCATGGTGACTAAATTTAAAGGAAGCGGCGCAGCGAACAACATATCCCCCCGCCACCCCGCGCCGCGCGTTACCGAGAAATTGAAGCCCTGAATTGAAACCCTGTACATATCTTCAATCCTCTGAGTGAAGGCATACAAATTTAGATTATTGCAATCAGCTAGTGGGAAGTTACAGGCTACAATTTTAATTTTGGAAAAAACATAAGTTTATATAAAGGCACCAGAAGTTGAGATACCACAAACCCAGCCTTTTAAATGACCTAACGATATCATTTACCTATATAGCAATCAGTCACCTGGCCAGATAGACATCGCTCTATAAACTTAAAAAAAGTTCATGAAATGATGAAAAAATGCTTGGACTTTCAGATATCAGATACAATACTGCGATTATAAATGTTGATATTTGGTGCAATATTTTCGAAAATAATTTAGAAATGAGTATGCAGAGCGCTGTTTAGAATCAGGAAATGAATGAGTGGGACTAAATCTTTGCATTACCGCAAACAAACAACTTTTATGAATGTTTCAAGAAATTATAACATTTCGATTCGAAGGTGTAATTAATAGAATCTCCCATTAGAATATTGATCATATCATATAATATGCAGTGACAGGCGCTAGAAGTATTACCAACTTCACGCTGTTGTAGGGACGAAACGGCTAACAAGAGCTTGCTAATTTTTTTGACAAGCGCCAATTTATTACGTTGTGTTTAAGATTACGGAAACATATCGTTTTGCGTAGCAATTGAACGAAGCCAAAATAACAGCGGTATTACTTTTTATTTGGCTGGAAAATTGCATAAAGACATTTACATGTGAACAAAATATTTGTTTATCGGATCATTGCATATTGCAATAATACTGGTAAAGTCAAAAAACGTTGTGGAAGTAGACATCAAAGAACAGCAAAATTGCCAGAAATGTTAATTTAAGAAAGTTAAAGTTAAGAAAGTGTTAAGAAAGTTAATCCACTTTAGAACGCGGTTAAACTTGCAACCATTTTCAATGTATCTTTTCGTAGCATGAGGCGCATATTAGAAAATGAACTACGATTGAAGCTCTACAAAATATAAGAAGTGTCTTATTTATCACGCACACAAAAGACAGTTTTTCCTAGCCGGAACAAGAGTGCTGAGCCACTTATACGATGGAGGCAAGCTTGAACTTGAAATTTATAGTTCGGCAATATCTAAAGAAACAAAACGATAACATTTGGCCGCAAATCAAAAGATCATATTTACAGTTAATTGCTCTGCGAAATCAAGAGCCTGCATTTCTGATGGTTGGACCGCAATAACTGTCACATGACGCTAACAACTCGTTTTCATTGAACTGGACGTAAAGTTAACCAGCAAATCTACCGCGGAAATATTTTAGACGACAGTTTGTTACCTTGGCCACATAAACAATTCGATGGAAACCATTGAACGTTTCAAGACTCCCAACTTCAATCCTTCACGTCAATGATTATCATATTCGCCGAGTTTAAACCCAACAGACTTTTCCAAATAGTGCATTCTGGAGGTCAAAGTACCAACTAACAAATTTAAGACTGCCAACGCCTTAACGGTTGATCTTCTCCGAGAATGGGACGAAATAACCTCGGGCTACTTTCCGTCCTAAACATGACACTATGTTCCTTAAAACTTGAAAAGCGCTTACGGTGTATAAAGGGTGTCCAAACATGAACGCAAGATTTAAATTTGGCGCCATTTGAAGTGTCATTGTTTGACATTTGAACAATTGTTATTGTTTGCTAGTAGAAGGTACGAGGTTAGTAAAAATGGAGCGCTACACGAATGAACAACGCATTTTTATTGTGAAATTGTTTTACCATAATGGTGAAAGTTTTGCGGCTACAATTCGCAAATTGCGATCAATTTGGGGTCACAATAATGCTCCAAAACAGTCAACTGTTAAGAGATTAATGGATAAATTTGCCAAAACTGGGTCTGTTAATGATGTAAAGACAACAACGCGCCTTCAACCAGTTCAGCTGTACGTGATGATGTCTCTAAAACTCCATCCACCTCCATTCGACACCGAGCTCAACAAATTGATCTCTCCAAATCCACTATGCAGCGAATTTTGACGAAAGATTTGCATCTTCATGCATACAAAGTTCAATTGACTCAGGAACTGAAGCCAGCTGACCATGGACAGCGAAGGGAGTTCGTTAATTGAGTATTGGAGAGACAACATGAAAATGCTGATTTTGCCGATAAAATCATCTTCAGTGACGAGGCCTATTTCCATCTTGATGGCTTCGTCAATAGGCAGAATTGTCGCATTTGGAATGAGGAAAATCCTCGAGTGATTCACAAGAAGCAATTGCATCCTCTACGTGTCACTGTGTGATGTGGATTTTGGGCTGGAGGAATCATTGGACCTTTTTTTTATGAAAATGAGGCATGTCAAGCGCAAACAGTCAATGGTGTTCGTTATCGTAGAATGATAACCAGTTTTTTCGTGCCTAGAATTGAAGAAATGAATGTGGAGGGCATGTGGTTTCAACAAAACGGCGCCACATGTCATACAGGCGGAGAAATAGTTCAATTGCTGCATCAGTCATTTAAATCTTGCGTTCTTGTTGGGACAACCGATAGATAGTTTCAAATAAAATAAAATCAAAATTGTAATAAAAAATCAAATCAAAAATCAACATTTTTTATTGGTAACACTTCGCGCCGACTCCTGTATATGTAGCGACAACTTAAGTCGAATACTCCCCACTTTCACCGTATCCTTATTAATTTGGGCTATTTCAAATTCTTTTGCCGTAGTCAAACATTATAGTTTGATCCAAAAAAAATTTGGATATGTTGATAGAAAATTTGAATATTGTTTAGATAAAAATTTGGAGTGGTGTAGAGCGATGGTAAGTGACCTAGGAGTGCAAACAGTGGCGAGAGTGTAAACAAAAAAACAACAAAATAAAACTGTCAGCCATTTGATTTTAGTACAAACTATGCCATTGACTATTCAATACTTATGGTAATTGTGGGAACCCATACCATAGGCGTAACTACCAGTGGGATGACTATCATAACCGTCAGCGACAGAACCATCACCAGAACTATGATTCCACTATAACGATTACTTTTGTAAATAAACACGAATGTGTGTTATGTGAATTCGTAAGATATTTCTGTCCCGCCACTGAAGTTGAAATTGTTGTTGAAGATCCGTTGTTTTTGTTTTTAGCACTTGAAACATGTTGGCATCTGTGTATCTCAATTACGAGGATGGTATGGTTATGACACATATGAAATAGTTATGTTATTAGATGCACTTAGAGTACTTCTAATGCGTTTTAACGTTAGTGTTGCCAAAGTTACTTAATTAAACTGAGAATACGCATCCGTCGAAATGTATAACCTGGTGAACCCGGTTTTGCCACTTTCGCAAATCAAAACTAAGTTATGTAAATAAAACTAATTTAAGACGGTATGTGGAAATAATGTGTATTCAAAAGAAGGCTGACTATCTTATCTTGATTGCATAACTTCAAAGTATTAAGATTTCATTCGTATTTAAGATTTCATTCAAAGTGTGTTTCAAGACTGTTTTAATTCAATTGATTAATGTCGGTCTGCTAGCTGACTACGTGGTAAATACGATAACTGCCATTAGTTTTTATAAAACTTCTTCAAATTATGCACAACCTAATATTTTGCAAGACAATAGCCGTATATTGTAAACGGGCTATTTCGCCTCACCTTTTCTGGCACCTCCTACATATATAAATTGAACTATTTTTCAAAATTCTAATTGTTCCCCATAACTCCACACTCATAGACTGCAATAACCCAGATATTTGCATATTGTATTGGCTTATAATTCCCTGTGAAACTTAGGAAAACTTGAGTAAATGATCACGCTCCTTATGATACGCACCTGTCTAAACTTCAACATTTTAGCAATAATTTTAAGATTATATACATATTTGAATTTACCATTGAATTTATGTTAAAATTAACCTTTTTTGTACAATGTACAGGGTGGCGCAATAGAACGTGCATATTTAAAAAATAGATTAAAAAATAAATACAAAAGGTATGGTTAAAATAAATCTAAGGCATTGTGGAGTAATAAATGGAGTTTATTTTTTAAAAATAACATCATCTAAATGGTGACCCTCTCTACGACGGCACTCCTCTAACCGCAAACGAAAATTATTGAAAACTTTCTTCAGTAATACTGGTGTAATGGCTGCCATTTCACCACGGATATTCTCCTTGAGTTGAACGATGTTTCTTGGATTGGATTGGATTGGATTGGATTATTACTGTAGACTTTGTGTTTGAGGTATCCCCAGAAACAAAAAAGTCAAGAGGCGTCAAGTCTGGACTACGTGGGGGCCATGGGATGTCACCTCTTTTTGAAATCAGTCTGCCAGGGAACATCTGCTTCACCACCGCCATGGAGTCATTTGATGTGTGACAGGTAGCTCCATCTTGTTGGAACCGGTCTCTTCAAAACGCTTTACCCATATTTTTATTAAATTAGCACTCGGAGCTTTACTAATTCGCCGTAGTCCATATTCAGCACAATATAGTCGCCTAGTAGCAATATATGAACGAGAGTTCTCGTAAAATGCGCGCACGCAAAATGCGCGACGCTGCCCGTCGAAGTGATTCATAGCGACTAAAACTCCATGAGCCCATGTTGTCGAAAGTTTTGTAATAAGGAAAAATCACTTACAAATCAGATCTCAACTGGTAAGCACAACTCGTTGCCTCAATGAATCTCCTTTGAATTGGTACTAATTCTAATTCTCATCCTTTACTTATCGCCACTTGTAATTTGTGCAATATCAATTTGATTACATATAATTTCACACTACTGTGGAATTATATGATGAAAATTGCAAATTCCAATTTTCAGTTCTCTGGTATAAACCAACTGTGAAATTGGTCCTCCTAAAGATCCTCGCAATTGGATAATTCGCAATACAGTCCAACATTTACATTTCACAACTACAACGAGAGAGGTATCAAATTGATTAGAGGATTCCCAGCTACTCCCCCTGCTATCTTATCAATAATCTCTATCAATCTATCACCACCTCTGTACAGCACCAAACAATTGACCAATTTAACCCATATATTCTTAGCTTCATAATTTCTATGGAGTTGCAGTGAGTTCAGACAAATTTGGTATACGCCATGCGAATGCTGAAAGGAATTCTGAATATGAAAACGCAGTGCATATCCATACCCTTCTGATATCTCCCATGCGAAATGTAAGTCTATTTTTCCTCTATAATTTCTAATTAGTAAGATGAAGTGGCCTAGATTTTAATCCCTGTAGTAAAGCTGCAATCACACCTAATCCGAATCCTCACATATAAAATATAGATTTTATCCATATATTCTTACCTTAATATCTTTCAAACAGTTATAGTGTAATTAATAAAATTTGGCACTCATTATGCGTTTGGGGAACTAATTTATCAGAATGAATATGCAGTACGTAATCACATGCCACATGTCATTACCGTTCTTAATCCCTTCCAATTCTTAAGCAGAAGTCACTTAAATTTGTTTAAATTGTAACTTTCTCAGTTACATAATATCAAGCATTGTAGGTAAAAATTGAAAAATTTGAAAAGTTTTGGGATTTCTGCGTTTCTTTTCCAATTAATCACTCTAAGTTTCGATAGTATTTCAAACTGAATTTCGGTCGAACTCTCGTGCGCCGTTTACTGAATTCGTTGTCGAAAACTTTTCATGGTAGAGCATTTGGAGCCATTCGCACAACATAACATAGCTCACACAACTCATTGTTCATGAGACGTCGATGGTCTCCGAACGGTGATGGGTCCATATAACATTTAAGTATACGAGAAAGAAATGTCTAGTAAACACCATTTTTTATTTTAACTTGTATATAAAGCATAGTAAAAACAAATCCATCATTTTTTTTTTAACAAACGGTTCAGTAACCAATGTTTTTCACTATTTAGATGCAATCGAATTACAATAGATGGCATTGAAAAGATAAGATCTTGTACTCCAAAAATAACTCAGACAGTTTTGTAATTGTTTGAGCGCTCATGAAAGATGGACACCTGCAAAGAGGAAATGTCAAAGATGCACTAAACTCCAGAAATCCTACGGTTAATAATGCCGGTAGAATAATAGAAATAGTCAAGTTTGGGCGTAATGTAAATACTATTTCAATTGCCCAGCAACTAAATATTGCGTTAAAACTAATTGGAATCACTTGAATAATTCTGGATTTGAAAAGAAACTCGGCATATAAGCGCCACACAAGTTTCCGCAAACTTCAAGGACCAAAAATTTGCAAAATTGTCCAATTTCTGAACCAGAAAGTGGCTGGAGAAGAGAAATGGATCATCTACCAGAACATGAAATGAAAATGGTCGTTGTCGAATCGTGCCCAGGATTAACGATCAGAAAGGTTTTGCTATGTGTTTGGCTGGATTGACAATGTAATATCTATTATCATCTGGTCCCATATGGTCAAACTCTTAATTCGGACTGGTATTATGAATGATTGAACTGTCTGAAGGAAGCAATAGTCCAGAAGGGGCCAGCTTTGGCATATATATGTACAAATGGAATTGTATTCCATCAGGATAACGCTAGGTCACACTCATCAATACTGCATAGTGACGCCGTTGGGAGGTTCTTGTGTAAACATCCTATGGGCCAGACTTGAAACGAAGTGAATGATGACGAATCATTTTCTGGGTGAAAAGTTCACCTCAAGGGAAACTTGTGAAAATCGGCTATTCTAGGTTTTTGCTAGTAGAAGCGGGGATTTCTTCAACGTTGGAACAAGTTATCGAAAAAAGGTGCATATTTCAACAAATTCGGATCATTCTAATTATCCAAAAATGAGGAATTAATTTGTAATAAAAAACAAGAAAACATTTCCTTGCAGACAGCGAGATTTGAACTACGATTACAAAAGTCACGGTTTGAGAAGTATTTGCTACAGTTACCGGTTACTCGAGTACTCGAAGTATTCGTCAGCTCTTCGAGATGACCGAGCTCAAACAATGATAGATGACTGCATCGGGGATTGAACTTGCGACCATGCGAATGATAGTATGCATATCTGATACTAAATGAAAGCAAAAAATAATAAAGAAAGATGTTGGTCTATTAAATAACGACAAAAAATCGATTACCCAGAACTCCAAAAATTTAGCGGTTTTACTTTCTCAATACTTTTATCGCTGTGGGCATATTAAAATGTTAACACATTTTGGGGACAGTTCTCACTATCCTATCCAATTCTAGTTTCTAGTATTCTAGTATCAAAACGCATTGAACCAAAAAAGTACCCCTAATAAAAATAACTATTTTCAAGTTGATTTTTTAAGGCGCAAGCTGTGACAACTGTAGAATTCAAAATTATTCAAGTTATATAATTTGTTGTAGTTTGTCAAACGATTTTCCTGGCGAAAAAAGATTGCAAATGTCTCATCTAATCAAGTTTAGTCAGGCAATTTGAGAATTCGGCTTAGTTTTATTGCTTTAAATTCAGAACTTTTTCTGGGTATCTGTTCAAGCACGACTTTATTGATATTTCTTCAAATCATCCATATTTTCAAGTGTCGCAGATCTGACCTCGTTTACTTGATGTATTCCAGAGAATTCGCATGAGACTTTTTTTCAGAAGTATGGAAATGGTAGTCACGAGCACCGTCATAACCATTATCCTTGTACCCGTTATTGCCTATAAATACAACTACAATAACAACCAAACTCCGTACTATGACTATTGAGGGGAGATTTTGAGTCATTTGGGGGAAAACCCCTAAATTCTCCCTGTATACAACTTTTCTTCGTTTTGTATTTCTTTGGTCCAGTGAGGATTTTATGCAAATTTTGCAAACTCAAAAGTACCCTACAACAGTCCTTAGCAATGGTGGAACCCGCCAACCCAACGATTCGTCCATTCATTGCAATGTAAAAAGACAACGAAAACCGCTGAAAAAACAAACAGCAAATATTGGTCACTCAAGTCTTGAGGCAATTTTCTACAACTGGCAATATTCTGCGAACAAATGGAGGAGGGAACACAAAAAGCATACGATTTATGAATGTGTGCTAATTTAATGGTAGGGGGTTAAGGGAAAGGTTAATGAAATCTTTCTCGTATCCTTCGCTCCCATCCCAATACAACTGCGTTGTGCTCGTTTTGAATAATGAAAATGTTTTCAAATCATCGCAATTTCGGATGCTGATGAATGAATATTCATCCATTCATTCTGTGGAATGTGGTGGATCGGTCACACATGTGAATACGTAGAAATGTGATGACAGTGTGAACCTGAATCGCTCGACTAACATGGTTTGTTTTTCAATTTGCATTCTGATTGATTTTGAAAGGAAATTAAAAGTTTTTGTGCACTGAATTGAAATGAACTAAAAAAAGGTGAAAAAGTGCAAATTGTGCTTAAACATACACGCGAACGTACATATGTATTTTGGGATTACGACACTAACTTCATTATACTCATACTATGCACGGGAAATAAAATGTATTTCCATAGTTTCTGTGCGGCTGATGTATTTATTTGTTTGACTGAATGTGTCACCTGTCAGCAAACTCTGCGAATAGCTTATTGTTTTATGTATTTGCACATATTCCAATTATTTTCGGAGATATGATTTTACGAGGTTTTTGGCCATTTAGAAATTTATGCCGGAGAATGGTCAGGCCAAGTGTGAATTTTATATCCACTCGGACCACAAACATTTGTTTTTGAAAGAGGGGTGTGAAAATTAACACAAGCTAAACGGTTGCTTAATTTGTTAAATTCCGTACAGTTTTTAGTTTCAATCTATATGAAAAGTTATTTCGTTTCTTGTGTTACGCTTACATTCCAAGGTCTGTACAATAGGACATAACGGCCCACATTTGCACAAGTCCAAATGAGCTAAAGGTTTTTATGAGATTGTAGTTAACTTATGAATAAAAATCAAGGAAATAAGGAACTTAATAATAATAATTAAGAATAAAAAATTGTATCAGAAACATTGCGGTTACTGAGGAGTCTCGCAGATTAAAATAAAAAAATTTAAATTTCGGCTTCAAATACTGTCACATGAATGAAGTCAGTGGCGTTAATTCATGCGATTTAGGAGGACAAACAATTCATACAACAGGCCTTAAGTCACTTTGTCAATATATCGCTCTTCAATGAATAGCTGGTTTCGATGTGTCATGGTGGTCATGCTTTGACCAATTTTTCCCCAGTCGAAATTATTCCCTTCACGCTACAATAATTAATAACCATGTCTTTGCAGCATTATTCACTGCTATACCATTTACATTTTTCAAAAAATTATTTCCAGTTCCATCTCCAGACCATAAACAACATTGAATTGTAAGTTTATTGAGGTGCAAACATGTGTCATATGGATTTTCTTATCTACGAAGCCATCTAATCAAAAATAAGCTATAATCAACTTCATCCCAATTGGCAAAAAATTGCAACAGTTAATTTTCATAAGCGTATTTTAAGATAATTTTTTTAACAGCAAAATCGCATGCAATAGACAGACATAAGTGATCATCACTTGGTATCATGTCTGGACTATATAGTAGATGTCTAAGAACCTCCCGCCCTAGCTTCTGGAGCTCTCTTTCAGTGTTTGTTTCTTTCAGTGTTTTATATTGCTGATAGGATTAAGAGAAATCCCCAGCAATCCCTTCAAAAACACAAAAGACATTTCCGATCGCCTATCCTGGCCTGGACACTGTTTGCAAAACCGCACCCCAATTCGACTACAACCGTTTTCACTTGGCGTTTTCGTAAGTGATGCAGTCATCACTGGTGCATCACCAGCCACCATCCAGAAATACGTCGATTATATTGCTATTCAGTTGCGATTCGTGGATGGAAATTCGGTCCATGATTTTTTTTTTTTTTTTTGCAGTAATTTGTGTGGCATCCATGCATTGAGCTTTTTTTGTAACCAGCCTTATGTAAGTGGTTCCAAATGATTTTTTGTGTACTGGGCTGGGCAATCAAAGCAGTCCATAAATGACGGTCGGACTTGAGAATTTCAACTATTGTATCGACTTTTCCGACAATTGGGCTCTCAAAGCGTAGTCCATCTTCCACATCAAAATTAACGGAACGGAATTGATGAAACAAAAATTACGCATGATTGGCTGTTATAGTGTCAAGAATTAAGATTTCAAGAAATTGCAGGTGAGTGAGGGGAACTCAGTTTCTACACAGAATTTGAATACTTCAGCGGGATTGCATGGAAAACCGGAAGGAATAGGGACATTTTTAGCTTACATTATAGGTTAGATGTTTTATTTACTGCCACTGACGCCGCAGTTCTGTTTGCAGATGAAGAAAGAGAGAGAGAGAGAGAGAGAGAGAGAGAGAGAGAAAACGATTATCATCTGATTTCAACGACGGGACCTCTGTGCTCCGCTGAATTGATACTCGGGTGTAATAAAATAGGAGTTTTTTGTGATTACAAGGTTGGTTGAAATAGTTTTACTAACAAATAAGAAGTTCATTTCTAAAATTTATACCAAATTTTTTTTATCGCAATCAACTACTGTTCACATGTTTAGCCGCCTGGCCTACATTTTTGGTTTTATCGAAGAAAAAAAAAAAATGATAAAATATAGCATATTTTCTCTTTCCTGACGTCCATGTTTGATGCGCTCTCAAATTCTTTGGGCCATCTGAATTTTACATGCCATGAACAGCATAGCTTTGTGAAAAAATTAAAACTTAAAACTTGAAAAGAATTTTAACATTGTTTGGTTCCACCCCTTAGTTCAAATCATCAATATTTGCACTAGAACATTTAAGTTTTTAAATATTTGTATGTTTAAATTCACAAATAATACCATTTGACTTGAATGTGCCTAGCATACCAGAAGAAGATTCATTACTTCTTTCTACAGGGTGATTTTTTAATAGTAGTTTTTTCCAAATATCGAATAAAACACTCAAATTTGCATCATATATTAAAATTTTTTATTGCAGTCGATAAATTGGTCTTTGCCATTTAATTGTTAAAGATAATTTCATGTAAATGTTGTCCGCGGCTCCGTCTCAAAATGTCCGTTCGGAAGGTCTAATTTTTCGTCATTTTTCGAACTTTTCAGCCTGTATTCCACAAATAACGCGTGTTAGCATTCGGCTTCAATAGCATTCGGCTTATCCACACAGGCTAACGACTTGACATAATCCAAAAAGAAATAGTCAAGAGGCGTTAAATCGCAAGATCTTGAGGACCAACTCACAGGGCCAAATCGAGAGATAAGCTGCTCACCAAATCCATTCCTCAACATATTCATTGTTTCACGAGCAGTGTGGCATGTTGCACCGTCCTGATGAAACCACATGTTAACCAAGTTCAACTCAGCCAAGTGGGGCAAAAAAAAAAATCGCGTATTATGGCTCGATATCGTTCGCCGTAGACGGTAACGTTTCTTCCACGGTCGTCTTTAAAGAAAAATGGACCGATGATGCCGCCATGTATGTAATGCGGCTGTAATTCATGTATGGCATGTGGCTGTTCATCACTCCAGATGCGACAGTTTTGCTTGTTTACGTATTCGTTCAGCAAGAAATGAGCCCTATAGCTGAACACAATTTTTCGATAAAACAGCGGATTTTCATTTAGCTTTTGTAAGGCCCATTCACCAAATATTAGACGTTGTAGTAGATCATTCGTCATTCCATGATGAAATGGCAGAGTATAGTGAACACTATTCACTTTGACAGATGACGTTTGGACACCATTACCAACCAGTGCTGCCAACCTGAAAAATTTAAATCTTAAAAAATCACCCTATACACAATTTGTATATACGAGGTGTGATCAAAAATATTTATATATTTTATTTTCAATTTTTTCACAAAGTATTTATTTATTCATCAATAATTATCTTGTCCCCTTCAAAGTAATCCCCCTCAAATATAATAATACATTAATGGCAGCATTTTTTCCAATTCTTGAAACACTTCTGAAACGCGCTTTTTGGTACCGATTTTTCTTTTATTTCCTTTCCTTTCATTGGTGTCTTCAGTTTTGGGAAGAGGAAAAAGTCAGCGGGGGCCAAGTCCGGTTGATACGGTAGTTGAGACATGATTGCGGTTTTGTTTTTGGCTAAAAACTCACGCACAAGCGATGTGTGAGCTGGTGCGTTATCATGGAGCAGAATACTACAATTCTGTGCGTTTCTGACGAATTGCTTCGCGCAAACGGCGCATAACTTCAAGGTTGTATTCCATATTGACCGTACGACCTTGTGGTAAGAATTCATGATGCACCACGCCTTTCCAATCAAAGAAAACAGTGAGCAAAACGTTCAAATTTGCCATACCCATGATTCGTCACCAATTTTAGAGGAAATCTGTATCGTCATTGACGACGTTCAACAGTTCCTGAGCGATGTCCATGCGACGTTGTTTTTGCTCAGAATTTAACAATTTTGGAACAATCTTCGCTGCCGCACTTTTCATGTCTAAAACATCCGTAAAAATTACTTGGCATGAGCCGAACAATATGTCAGCATCATCATTTTTTTCATTGCTTCAATGTTTTAATCGGTTGTTGACGTGCTCGGCGACCAGGACGAGCATCGTCATTGACATCTTCTCGGCCTTCCTTAAACCGGTTATACCACAAATGAACTTGTGTTCTGCTCATTGTAGACGCCACAGTCAACATTTCAAATGTCCTTGCACATTTAATTTCGTTCTTTACACAAAACTTAATACAGTTTTTTTGATCCATTTTTTCGAATAGTAAAAAATCCAAAAACACGACTAACCTTTTTATCTGTCAAAAACAAACTGACAATCTAAAATGGCTGATATTGTCAACATATATAACGGACATGTGTACCAACATAACAGAAAAAAAAGGGAAAATCGAATAAATGTAACTCACGAAATTTTAAAATAACGATTATTTTTTGGTAGCAACCAACAAACGAGGATGTTGGGTGCAGTTGTGTGTAAGTCAATTCACCTAAATGAAATTTCTATACTGATTTTGGTTGTAGTAACTAATAATTTGACATCTAAATTAATACCACCACTCTTTGGTTAAGTTCAAGTATTTTTTCATCCTTAATTGCAGCTAAACTTTTAAAACCACTTCTGGTGAAATTGCCGTTTTTGGATTTCCACTTCCATGCCATTTTTTGATGTCACCAGTATCATTGTAATTGTATAATGGTTTGATGCAAAAGTATTTTGTTCACACGTAAATGTTACAGCTCATTAACAATGGCTGGCTGCATTTTTTCAGCCAAATACAAAGCAATAACACAGTTGCGTTTGAATTCTAATTTGAAAACTTTTTTAATTGCGACATAAAATGAAATAAATAAAATGCTTCCATAGACTTGTCAACAACATAACAGACTGACGCTTGTCAAAAAGTGAGCAGTTTGGTTATTGCAATAACACTCTGTACCCATTTTCTTAGGTCTAAGACTAATATCCATTTTTCGGTTTCAAAAGTAAATTTAAATAAAACACACCCAAAGCTAGGATTTCAATAAAACTTTCCTTTCATAATAGTGCTTGGGTCTAGCCTTTATTTACGAAATATAATATCATTTAAATGACCGCCTCTGGATTGTTTACAGTAGTGGATGCTTTTGTTTTTTCGAAAAAATACGGCCCAATAACACATCCAGACCATAATACGCCTCAAGCAGTCACTTTTTCCGGATTCATTGGCTTTTCCACAATCACTTCTGGGTTCTCTGAGCTTCATATACGACAATTTTGCTTGTTGGCGAAACCAACGAGTAAGAAATAAGCTTCATCGCTGAAAATTTTGTTCGATTGAAAGCCCACATTTTAATAAAAACTTTTGTTTTAAGTTTTATCTATTTTTACATGTTCTACGATTGTGAAACTATCCATACACGTAAATGGCAAACCTTTCACTAAATAAATAACACTTCAGATGACAGGTATTTAAGAGCTGATTGCCTTGCCAGACTGGTGGTTTCGAAAGCACAAAATAAATAACCCTATATTTATAATTGCTGCAAACAGAATGACAAAATATCTATACTATATAGTCTATACTTTGTTTATGAACAATTTAATGAAGGAATCCGAAGAAGTGTGGGAAAACTTCTCAGATTCTTTGAGGCTGCATGCATTCTACTTACAAAATGACTCAACATTGAGTGAACGTTCTAATTTTAATGACCATTGCGAACATGTGTTTGAGAAGCCTATGGCATATCGAAGAAAAACTCCAACTCCACTCCAAGAAAAATAGGTGACTATGTTGTGGATCGGACCAACGATTATACGAGCGAAAGTCGCATGTACTATCCATTGCGTCGTGGGCTCAATATAGTTAATTGATCATAGTAATACAACGTAATTGATCAATGTGGACAGTTTTACTTAAGTGCGGGCTTATTATATCAAACATTGCCCGACTCTTATTCTCTAGACCGCTTTATATAAACCCCAATATTAACTGCATTACTGATGAGTCTTCTGTTCGCATCTGTTACGTTAATTCGTACAATATCCTCAAAACCAACCAAACCAAAAACAATGAAACACGTTTTCAATAGGAAGTGGTATTGAATTAGTTTTTACCCTCACAATTTCTATTTGATATTTGTTAATGTATAAACTAATGAACTTTATATCTTAAGTAGTCTTATTCCTATGACCAACTCTGTAGGAAAAAAACCTTTCACCTCAGCATTCTAGCAGTGATCTTCAAGCTGATGATCTTGTCACTTTGTGATGAAGAAATGAGTTGATAGTTTGTACTCAATCTGCAGCAGCTCGCGAAACATTCATTTTTTGGCATAACAAGAGAAAACAACTCGCAATTTACTACCCCTAAACTCCTCGCCCACTAAAGGTACGCATCGTATGGATGTGCGATAAAGATTTTTAAACACAATTTAACGCCCCGTAATTTTCTCTCTCATTTTTCCTCAATCTTACGAAACAATTGCTGATTACCACCCCCCGCATATACAATATTATTGATATCAAGATTTGAAGGCGTTGCATGTTTTTCAGTCTCTGACCGATAACTTATGGAGGGACGAATTACTTATTGTTAGATTTTGCTTTATGTTATCAAACAAAATCACCAGAATAGTAAACAAAATAAGCAGAATGAACACAACAAAGCGAATCGATAAGAAATGTGACACCAAACTCACAATATTATACAGATCTAAGACCAGCTGAAGCGTGAGTATATGAAATGTATTTAGTTTTCAGCGAGAATTTACTAAGAGCAGAGTGGCGACTTGGCATTTATTTTGTGAAAAACATTTAAGATTAAATACGAGTACACCATGAAAGTGTTATTGAGTTTATTAACAAGTCAAGCTTTTTTTATAGTTGCGGTCTTTGCATTTGCATCACCACAGCAAGAACGTTTCCTTGGCAAACCTGTGAAAACGCCAAATATTTCGCCAGAAATTATAAATGAACTTAAAGATTTTGAGACTTTAATACCCGAGTCTAAAATAGATGCAATTGTTGCGGAACACTTTTTGGTCGATGGAAACTTCCGCAAGGCCTTTAAGTATTTACGTAGTAACGAATTCAAGCTTTTGCAAAAGCATCTACTCGATGTTTCTGAAATTATCGAGGTATTGGATTTTCTGCATATGACCATTAACGCAACAATACCCCAGAGTAATGCAGCAGCAACGGATGGTGGTGCATCATCATCGTCGGTTAATGATAACGGACTGAAAAAAACAACCACTAACGCTGCGACCACTGGCACTGGCTCTGTTCCATCGTCCACTATTCCAACGAGTGACAGGGTTTTGGAGACCAAAGCAGATCTCGCATATGAAACACCACAATTAGATGAGCTGGAGAATGCTGTTGATGTCAGCGGTGCCTACACAGTGAAGTTGCCTTTGGTGGACATCGTACTGTTGGGCGAGAAAGAAGTTAGTGCAAACGATGATGGCATTGCTGACCACTATCTGCACAATCATCAGCATCCCGTTGGTTCGTTTACATCGTTTGTTGAAGACATAATTAAACAGCTACCGCGTACGGCATATCAGAATATGATTATCGAAAAATGCCAGAAAAGTGCAAAATTTGCTGATTTCTACAGAGCGTTAAGGAGCGCAGAATTCGAGCCATTGGTTAACGAGGTCATGGTATGCAAATTCAATCCAATAGTGCTGTGCAGTTTCAATTCATTCAAGCCCATTACATTCTCTTTGCAGAAAACTTCAAATATTAAGAAAATCATAGATACTCTAAGTGCCCACGATATTGATGTAAAGTCGCTGAAGCCAATTGGCTTCGAAGTTATCTCATGGGGACCAAAGGCAAACTAATATCATGAAGTAGATTTATTTAGATGTATTAATAAATATTTATAATTTAATTCTGGATACCATTCAGGAACATCGAAAATAGTTCATAATAATTTGAATAAAAAGAAAACGTTAAAATAGCGTTTAATTTTTCGATTTTTTTTCATTTCAGTAACTCGGTCTTTGAAAAAATTATAGAGATATGCTTAGAATTTCTCTATGAAGAATAAAGAATAATTCAAAACTCAGAATAATAATCGTCAATTGATCTAATTATAACAATACCCGGTATAGAAATTTCAGTGCGGTGAATTGACTTACATATATTTTTGCCCAATGTCCTTTCGCTTTAGAGCAAAAGTGTACGAAGTATCAGCGGGAATGTTGCAAATTGCTGTTGCTCATCAATAAACGCCTTAGGAATCTGAATTATAATAACTTACATATAACTACTATCTACCGGTTAGAAATTGCATGAAAATTGTAAAGCATTTGATATGGCCAAAAATGTAACGCCCAGAAGGACGAATTCAAAGTACCGGATATTATTTGACCAAAAACGTGGATTGTAAATGAGTTATATCGGCACATCGCCCCCACTGCAACTTGACTGACTTCTAAGGTTTTACTTTTTTCATTTTCGTATACTGGAGTAAATTAAATTTTTGTCCGTTGTGTTTATTTACAGTGCTTAGCAGAATTTGCAAAAATTGACCGACGCCCTTTCTGGTATATCCCATACAAATTCACCGATTTTCCAAAATACAATTTCTTTCCTGTAACTCGCCATGCATTATTCTCAGTTTATCAAATTTTTGTCCAATGCATTGTCTCACAGCTCCTGTTAAAACTGAGAAAAAAATATCGACCGATAAACCCTCTTCCGCTTCGTCCAAAACAAATTCGTTTTGGTGTGAAATAAAAACCTGACAAGATGGGTCGTATGTACGCTCTTGGCAAGGGTATTTCCCAAACAGCTCTGCCCTACAGAAGAACCGTTCCCTCCTGGTTGAAACTTCACGCCGAGGAAGTTAAGGAACAAATCAAGAAGTTGGGAAAGAAGGGTTTGACTCCCTCCAAAATCGGTATCATTCTCCGTGATTCCCATGGTGTTGGTCAAGTTCGCTTCGTCAATGGCAATAAGATTTTACGCATCATGAAATCTGTCGTACTTAAATCCGATATTCTCGAGAGTCTGTACCACATGATCAAAAAGGTCGTTGCATTTTTAACGTAATCGCAAGGAAAAGGATCGTAAATTCGGTCTTATCTTGGTTGAATCTCGTATCCACAGATTGGCTCGCTACTACAAGACCAAGAGCGTTCTCCCTCTCAACTGGAAACAAGAATCTAGCACAGCTTCCGCGTTGGTTGCCTAAATGTGTTGTGGATTTGTTTTCGGGAAAAGTGTTTTTAGTTTTTTTTTTTATATTTTACAAATATAAAACTGTAGCGGCCATGTATTAATTTACTTATATGCTATAAATATCGTACATAAATATTTAGTTAAACTTCTTCAATCATTCATTAATTTTATTAATTTCTAAATGATTCAATTTGTGTTAATGTTGTTTGTTTTATTAATTAACTGACATTGTTTTTCGAGAGTATCATATATATTAATTGAGTGAATTAAAACACTCGAATTTATGCAAAATGCTCACTCATTTGTTATATCATTGCATTGTTGCTAATGTTGTTGTTGAGCATATATCACTCAAACTTATAACTCCGAAATTGCAGTTGTGATAACGGAACTCTAAATGTTTTCTTCTTATATTTTAAAACTATTGGTTTCATGTTTATGATCATTTTGTGTTCTGTTCATTCGCTATTTGGAGATCAACAAATAAAGTTCAAACTCTTGTTTAAGCGGAAGAAACGGTCTTTCCCTTAATAACTAATCCTCTCTAACTAATAAGTGTAGACGTTGTTGGACGTTACCGTCTGTTCCGACTCACTGTTCAATAAATTAAATACAGAAAGAAGGTAAAAACGTTCTTGGACGGATTCGTCTGGTCCGTTATGCTTAATTTCTGTGAATAAAACACCAAAAGAATCCCCAATAGTGAATATTGAGGAATAGTGGTTACCCACGATTCCTACAAAACGTAAATAATAAAAGGAAAAATGTAAAGTTTTAAATGACCTCTTTAAGCCATGTATTGTTTTTTTTATCTCCAATCGGTTACACTAAATTCAGTCAAAACTCCACACACGTTAATTATTTGCCAAAGAAGGGTCTCAGAATGAAAATAACTTTCATGCTAATTGACCGGTTTTTCGAAATCCAATTAGTTCTCTGCAATTTTTAATTAGTAAGCTGTTATAGTCTAACATTTTATCTATCACATTGTTTTAAAATTTTATGAAATACCAGAGAAAATTTGAGCCGTCCTCTTTCTGATGCCTTTCGCACATACTACCGATTTAGCCATATATTTTACTTCACATATCATTCAATTGGTTGTACCAAATTTAACCAATTTTTGCGAAATATAATGCGTTGTTAATCTAAGTTCCTGAAAAGAAATTAATTCACGTTACCACAGCCATTCTGTTACTTCCTAAACAAATCGACAGATTAATAAAAATTTGATTTCCCATTCGAATTCCAAATTCGTAACCTAATCTCATAATACGATTGTATTGGTTAATTTTCCCCTCTACTTTTTTCAATGTTTTTATCTAATTGAATGCCTATTTAGTCTTACAAACATATTTTAAATTGATAACAAATTAATAAGTAAAATCTGAGAAAAATGTTACAAACTATCATCTATACCAAAGAAGGCAAATGTCTAAACTAAACATTTTGTGGAAAATCTCACAAAAAAAAAATTATAATTTTGTCAAATAAACCAGTATAAGTTGTTCAGAAATACAATGCACAGAAAGTAAGACACTTTTGCGCATTATCGTAATGCAAAAGCAAATACTCTGACTTCTTTTAACGAATAGCTTCCAAAAAAACAAAAGATGCAAACACATATTATTCCTTGTTGACAGTTGGACACGGCGGTAGAAACTCTTAATCCACAATATCATGATAGCCGATGAGAACTTTGTGAATAACTTTGATTTGTAAGTAAGTTCTTACGTAAATTCTTCACATCTGGTAAGACGTTTACTCACCTGATCTATTAATTTCAGATCAAAAACGCAGATCCAAGTTTTAAGTTCTATAATTCCAGGCATTAACGTTTTGTAATTTTCTGGATTTCTCGCTGTTTTTTTATGAAAATGCAAATCTATTATGAAAACATGTTTACAAATGATTCGTTGCTCATTGCTAGCTACTACTTTCTCCCTTCTTTCTGGAAAAGCTCGAATGCCGCCACAGTAAAACTGTTCATCCTTTGATGCTATCCACGAATCTAGCCATTCCTTGATGTCGGTGCGGCAGAAAGAGGAAATTGGACGCTGCATTAATGAAACACCGTAGCATTTATGCAAAACGGTCATTGAAAATTTCATTAGAAGATCGATTGTGCGCCAGCAAAGCCGCGGCGGCCATCTGCCCGATGTGTTGTTCCATACATAACATTATTCTGTCTACTTTACGATATAATAAAGTTTCACGATGTGTTTTCTTTAAAATGTAAACCTTGCGTTCTTGTTTGGATACCCCCTATATTCTTTTTTGTTTAGAAACTATAGTTAAACCAATGATATTCGCCAAATCGACTAATTTGTACATGGAGTGCCGTAAGGAAACGACATTGCTGCTATTTGCATTCAACTGAGTTTAGATTTTAGTCGACTAACAGAGGCAAAAAATTTAATATCGACAATGGGTCATACGTTTCGGAAGAAGACTCCTAAGACTAGGAGATACGATCGGATAATTCAATGTGATGACAAAGATTATTTTTTGCTACCATGTACCGATTAGAAGTAACAAGGAAAAGAAGAATTTCGAAATATCGGTCATCTTGCGTGGGAAATCACAGAAGAGGCGTCACGAAATCGTCCATTTGAAATCCTCATACACGATGTTGGAAAATACTACTTTTTTACTGTTTCAAGTAATATTTCTTCTGGTGAAGATGTAAATGTACTTCAGTATGTATTTTAGCTGAGAACAGCGCGAGCATGTTAAGAACAATTTTTCGTTACTTCCATATTTCGTGCAACGAAACTTCAGCTTACGTAATCAGTTGTCTTTACTTAGTTCCGAAGTGTGTAAATGTGCCCTGTCGATTTTAACAAAATAATTTTTCTACTGAAATAAAGCCATCATAAATTATTGTGCTCAGATCTCTGCCCAATATTGCCGAAAACTAGTGAAAGATTAAAAAAGCAAAGTTAGAGGTTAAACTTTCGAATTTTCTTTCAACATATTGCAACAGAAACTTTGAGTCCGTTACAGAATTCATTTTGTCTTTTTTCATTTTAACAAATGGATGAACTTCAAGCAAAAAGGAGAAAAACATTTTTAGTGATATTTTTTTTTTTTTTATTAATGATCTGTTGCTCTCTAATCACTATGAACTGGCTTCTTTTTACAATTTATATATGCATATTTAATTATTATTATTATGCGACAGCGACAGTCGCCGAAATGAAATTAAATTGGATAATTGTTTTGATTTGTTTCAAAATCTGGAGTGAACATCAAAAACATATGATGAAATGAAAGTTGTATTGAATTTCGTTTCAGTTTCGTATATCCAAAACGAAATTACAAACTATTTTGATTTTGATTATCATACTCGAAACAAGATTATAAACAATTTTGATTTTGATTCAGCTTATGAAATGTTTTCTAGTTTTGCAATTATGAGAAAAAAACAACACCAATATTTGAGTAGCTGTGAAAATGTCTGAGAGCTTGGTATCGTAAATTCAGAAAATAATATATTTTAAGTATTATTGTCTCTCACAATTTAGCGTAAGGCCTTTTCTCCGCCCGAAAACGAAATTACATTTAGTTTTTGCTCTGGATCGGAAACGAATTATGCATTTAGTTATGTTGTCTAATTTACTTTAAATAAATTTACAATATCCACAACGAAACGGAATTTAACTTCCGTGAAGATACCTCGATTGATTGATTAACCATGCTTCTTTGCTACTTACGATACAAGCGACCGATTTAAATATATTTCTACATATAGACTCATATCTTTCATTTCATTTCATTTATTTAGTCTATGGATATTTAAGTTTCCTTACAGACTAGCAATAGTACATTGATAAATACTACTTAAATAATTAAACTGAATAAAATGTTTTTGAACTTATCTCGAGGTAGAGTATAATCAATTGAATTACATATCGAGTTATAAAGTCTCATAGATCTACGAAGAGGTTCATTGCAAGCACAGTTAGTTAGTGGAGTGAATATCAATATGGAACGGATAGTAATAACGCAATAAGCGTGGAGGAACATTAAATGGAATTAAAGATAATAAATCCGGACAATCAACAAATTACGCCATGAAGAAACATTGAACAAATATCTCTTCTTGAGCTTAATAATTTTAAAGACAAAAGAAGACATCTGCTAGAATAAGAAGGGATTGGAGTTGAAAACTCATAAATATTTTTTGAATTCATTTAGTGCGATTAATATAAATTGTAGTTGTTGGACTCCAAATTAATGAAGCATGTTCTAATTTTGATCGTACAAACGAGATATATAAAATCTTTTTAATGTACGGATCAGTAAATTGTGTAGAATTCCTACAAATGAAATACAATGAAGAATATGCTTTGGGAACAATGTAACTCACATGAGGTACGAATGTTAATTTTGAATCATATACAATACCTAAATCTTTAATTTCATATATATTTTCTAACTCATGATTCAGCATGTGATAAGTCGAAATAATAATATTTCGGCATCTGTGAAAAGTCATTTGCTTACACTTAGAAAAATTAAGAGGTAAGCCATTATTATTGACCAAGTCACAAGTCTGTCTACATCTTCCTGCAACAGATTAATATCATAAATTGATGCAATAGCTCTAAATATCTTAAGACCATCCGCATATAAAAGATATGTACAGGGTTGCCCATATTCGACGGACCCAAAGAAAAAAATAAAAATTTGGCGGTTGGCAATCTTATTCATTTAATTTGTTCCAAGTGCCCTTTTTGCAGCATTTTCCATCGTTTTCGCCAACATTTCGGCCGGAATAGCGGCTATTTCTTCACGAATGTTGTCCTTGAGCTCTTCTACGGTCCTTGGCTTGTTAACGTAAACCTTTGACTTCAAATGTCCCCACAAGAAGAAGTCAGCGGGTGTCAAATCGGGCGAACGCGGTGGCCAGTCCAAATCACCACTTTTCGACATCAAACGGCTCGGAAACAAATTCTTCAGAAAATCGATTGTTATGCGACTTGTGTGCGGTGGAGCGCCGTCTTGTTGAAACCAGAACTGCCTCATACGCTTTCGACGAATAATTGGCATCACAAAATTGGTCATCATGTCGCGATAACGCTCCTGGTTGATGGTAACAGCATGGCCATTTTCGTTTTGGAAGAAAAACGGCCCAATGACCGTTTTCGCACTAACGCCGCACCAAACTGTGACTTTTTCGTCATGAAGAGGCAATTCTTGAATCTCCTGAGGATTTTCAGTGGCGTAAATACGGCAATTTTGCTTATTTACGGTCCCATTCAATGTGAAATGGGCTTCATCGGACATGATAATTTTGTTCCAAAATTGCTCGTCATCATCGGCCATTTCGATGACTCGTTGGGCCCATTCCAATCGACGAGGCTTGTCCGCAGGCAACAATCTTTGCGTCAATTGAATTTTGTACGGGAACAAATGCAAATCAACGCGAATAATCCGTTGTAAAGTGGACCGAGCCATGCCCAACTGCTGAGAACGGCGTTTTTGGGATGTTCTTGGGGACCTCTCAACACTGGCTCGTACGGCAGCGATATTCTCGGCCGATCGCCTTGGTCGAATTTTATTTGGCCTCTTCGGATTAGAAAGAGCCTCACCAGTCGAAAATGTTTCGTATAAACGCTTAATGGTGTTCTTAGAAGGCGCACTTCTCACATTTTTTAATATTTTAAAAGCACGTTGAGTTTTCACAATTGACTTCTTCTGTTGAATGTAAATTTCAACTATTTCAGAGTGCTCGCGTGGCGTGTATTGTTCCATGGTAAAAATCTGTTTGGACTGACGCTTCAAACGCGGTATGTCATTAAGCGTTCTGACATCTCTGTCAAAAGTTATGGCGTTGCCAGATGGGTCCGTCGAATATGGGCATCCCTGTACTATGAAGGAAACCGAACGAAATGTTATTAACAAAAATATTAAAAAGTAGTGGACCCAAAATACTTCCTTGAGGGACACCAGAAGTTGGAACATAAGAGGCTGAGTAAATTCCATCTATACATACTGAACATTGTCTATCCATTAAATGAGAACGAAACCAATTAAGAATTGTACCTCCGATGCCAATTTTTTTTTAACTTAAAAATCAATAACTCATGTGGAACTTTATCAAAAGCTTTAGAAAAATCAGCATAGACCGTATCAATTTGATAACCATTTTCAAAATTATCAATACATTTCCGAGTAAAAACAGCTAAATTAGTGGTAGTTGACCTACAACAGTAATAAAGCCATGTTGAGCGGGGATAATATACCGTTTAAACGAAAAGAAAAGTTTCTCATAAACAATATACTCAATAAGTTTAGCAATATTTGAAAGCTTTGATATAGGTCTATAGTTAATAACCTCATTTTTATGACCAGATTTATGATTTATGGTATTTTTCCATCTCTGGATAAAATAGTCCGATCTAATAGATTTGGATAAAATTATTGTAAGTGGCAGTAGCAAGGATGAGCAACATTGTTTCAATAAAAAGGAGGATAAACCCTCTGCATCAGTTTTATACAAGATGGAAATCTTAGATATCCCAGTACAGATATCATCATCAGAAATATATAAATCTGATATATCTATGACAGAAACAATATTATCGAAAATTGTTTCATCAAAAGAAAAGCAATTATTCGAAAAATTCGACTGGAAAAATTCTTTAAACATATTAACTGACTCATTTAAAGAATTGGAGACAGAATTATTATAAACCATTCAAATTGGAATTGTGGAATTAGTATTATTATTACTCGCTTTAAACCTCAAGTAGTGTTTATTTCTTAAATTCTTTAGCTTTTTTAAACCTCTAGTATACCATGGAAGTCTATGGATCTTTGGTCTAGAAAGCAAAACATTTCTTTTTAATATAGCGAGATTTTCTTTAAAAATTCTTCATAGCAAATTGCAACAATATTATTTTCTAAACCATTAGTCCAATCTACATTGGATATTGATGAATTAATTACATCAAAATTAGCCGAATTATAATCATATTGACGACCGTAATTGGAGCCAATATTTAAATAATCATAAAATTCTATTGTAATCTGCAAAGCGGAATGGTGTACATTTCTCGGACATACTGAAAAAATGCATTCCTCAACCGTAGACTTTAAATCGGAACTAATAAAAACTAAATCAAGCGTTTTATTAAGCTGATTAAACACAGAACTCACTTGCTGTAAATCTAAGCTAAGTAATGTATCAATAAAATGCATTTCATAGCTTCTATTAACATTACATGGAATAAAATTGCCACTATCTCCAAATTGAGACCATACAATGCCATTGAGATTGTAATCACCCAAAAAACAGCATCTATCTTCAATGTGCAAGTAATCTACTAAATTCAAAATGTTTTGAATATGAGCCAAATATAACTCATTTGAGCTGTTAGGTGGAATATATGAAGCACAGACATAAAGAAGTCCAGTTCTAGATTTAATTGATACACAAAGTTGATCAAACAGCAAATTATTATCACTTAATTTAACTATGCTTGAAATGATAGATTTTTTTACAGCAATTAATACTCCTCCACCTCTTATGCAGCCAGTGGACAAAGCATCTCTATCCTTACGATAAACATTATTCAATTTTGTATCAAAAAACTCCTCATCAAAGAAATCTATGTTTAACCAAGTTTCAATAACGGCGAAAACATCAAATTCATATTGAGAGGTATAAGGCCTAAATAAGCCAGATTTCGTTCTCATACCCGATACATTTTGATAATATAGCTTTAAATATCTATTATCTTTTATTAGTTTTCTAGGTTGGCTTGGCTCTTGGGCACCCCACAAACGGTCGAACTTTAATATTAGCTGTCCAAAGTTGCGGTTTAAACAATTCTGGAAAAAATACCGATGAAATTCCAAGCTTAAGATTTACAAATTTTAAATCATTAACAGACACATCTTTTTTAACTAATTTGTAGCATGATATATGGAATTTATCAATATCTAAATGTTTGCTAACATAATCGATAATATTATCGTCAGTTACGGCAGGCTTAAATGAAGAGTTAACATCAGCGCCAACAATAACTCTACGGTATTTTCTGCGCTCTCTGCGTCTCATGACATTTCTCCAAGTAGATATATTGGGTCTAGTTAAATTCTTATTAAAAGTAATCTTGATATGTGTGTTCAGATAATCAAAGGCGACTGCGTTATCAAACCGCTTTCAGTGTGCAATTAACTGATTTTGAGAAATTAAAATTCCTCTCTGAAATAACCCATAAGTTATTGTAATTTAAGTTTTACCGAATTAAATTCTAATACTGGGTAAAATCATCGTGAAGGTTTCTTTAGTATTTCGTTATTATTACATTATTGTTATTTATTCGATATTCTGTTCTTATCTATAAAAATATTGCAAATTATTTCGTTATAAACTATGGAATAGGCATTCTTAAATAGCGATTTAAATTCAATTTAACCTTTAGTTTTTTCTGTAATTGTTTATGATGTTCGTCTGTGGAGCGTCTCCTTAAAGTTTTCCCTTTCATCATACCTGACCACATCAGTGCTGTGGCATTGTTATAGTTTGGAAAGTATGCAGTCAGTTCAAGACCATCACTGAGTTTAGTATTACTGAGCAGATTTTGAACCATTTTTGCTCACATTTCCGCCATAAAAAATATTTTCCAAACATACCGATGCAAAAGTTTTGACCTCTAAACCTGCAAAAATAAGATAAAAGCTGAAACAAAAGTTTTCAATTAAAACAAAACCAGGCTGGGATACGAATAGGGGGTATATCCAACACTAAGGAAGGCAATGTTTTCTCAGGTATTGCCAGTACGAGGTGTGTTCACAAAATAAGATGAATATTCAAATTTCGCGGGCTACGTACATTCGACTTTCGATTATTATTATTATTTTTTTTTTTTTATGTTGGCACACTCGTCTCGAAGATATGTTGATGGTTTTATCCACATGGCATGTTTAGTTTGTATGTGAGAGTCATAAATAGGTGTTTTGCGTGCTTTGCGATTCGGTTTTTGTCTCCTCAATCGTCCCAAAATGTTGTCCTTTCATGGGTCTCTTCAATCCTGGAAACAGGAAAAAGTCACAGGGGCTAAATCTGGTAAATACGTTGGCTGAGGCATAATAACGGTGTTGTTTTTGGCCAAATAATCTCTTACAAGCAAAGATGAGTGAGCAGGCTCATTAGCCATGATGCAAAAGCCATGATTTTTTTCCAGAATTCCGTGCGTTTTTTTTTGTATTGCTTCACGCAAACGGCACATAGCTTCAAGCTAATACTCCTTATTTAGCGTACGGCCTTGTGGTAAGAACTCCTGATGCACTGCGCCATGGTAATCGAAGAAAACTGTGAGCAAAACATTGACATTTGGTCGAACTTGGCGTCATTTTCTTGATCTTGGCTCTCCTAGACTCTTCCATTGGGACGATTGGGCTTTGGTTTCGATGTCATAACCATATACCTGTTACTTGTCACCAGTTATGGCCCTTTTAAGCAAATCTGGATCATCGTTGACGTCATTCAACAATTCCTGAGCGATGCTCATGCGATGTTGTTTTTGGTCAAAATTTAGCAATTTTAGAACGAACTTCGCTGCCACACGGTTCATGTCCAAACTTTTGCATGGCATAAGCCAACATTCTCACACAACTCACATCCTCAGCAACTTCTCTAATTGGGATTCGACGATTCTACATAACAATTTTTTTCGCTTTCATCGGTTGTTGATGTACCGGGGCGTCCAGAGCAAGCGTCGTCATTCACCTATTCTCGACCTTCTGCGACAAGCATGTACCACTTGTAAATATTTTTTTGACCCAGAGTACTCTCACCACTGTCACTGTCAACATTTCAAGTGTTTTTCATACAAAATTTGACGCAACTTCTTCAATGCATTTTTTTTCGATAGCAGAAAATCGCCCAACATGCAAAACATTTGTCTTATTTATGCATCCCACAACTGCTATATGGATAAAATCGTCAACATATTTTTGAGACGAGTGTACCACCATAAAAAAAAATAATAATCGAAAGTCGAATGTACGTAGTCTGCGAAATTTGAAAATTTCCCGTATTTTTTGAACACAACTCGTAATGCACAATTTTCAGGAACTTAAGGAGGAAGAAATTTATTAAATATTCAAATTAATTTTAAATGTTTGCTTGATATAACATTTAAGAACACAAAAGAGCCATTTCAAGCAGTTTCATGATTGCTTGACTCTGTTTGACTCAAAGATGGAGACCAACAAAAAGATTATACGCCATATTCGATAAAGGTGAATACGCAAGTCATTCCACCGAAAAGGGGACTAGTATTTTTGGCCTTAGTACTGCAACAGCCAAACATCAACAATTTTGGTTTTGTCTCTTTCGTTGCGGCAATCATGACATTTCTTGAAGGCGAAATATTTGAAAATTTCGATAAAATAATGGAAATTTATTAGTACTGTTTCGATTACCCAGGACCTAAACATTGCACAAAAAAACTTTTGGAACTACAAACTTGAATAAAGCTTGATACCAAAAAAACTTACTGTGTGGGTGCCAAATGACTCTGTTTAGCTGGGCACCCTAATAGTTTTAAGTACAATGAATTGTTACCCTTAAGTGCAACCCTAAATATAAAAAAGAAGAATACGTCACTTGTAATCAAGACGTCGAGCGAACCCGAAGATAAAATATACCCCCGAAGTCTATAATAAAATTTATATAGAAAAAACGAAAAATCTACTTCTGTTTATATTTCTCACCCCGGTTTGGATAATTATTTTATTCGCCTCACAATGCAACAAAAATCTAATGGATCGAACTTCTATCAGCGAATCGCCGTTGGATTGTAACAAAATCGATGTGTTTTTCCGATGGAGGCTGAAAGGGTTTGTTGTGTGTTTGGTTTCAGGAAGATGCTCCTGTACTCTTAATACGGAACTGTATAGTGAACAATTGAACTATCTGGAAGGAGCAATCACTCAGCTGCCCCCTACTATAAGCCAACAGGAGACATATTTGTGTTCCATTAGGACAACGTCATGTCAGACATATGGATAGTGTCTCGCCAGAAGCTCGAAAATTTGGTTGGGAGGTTCCTATGCATCCATTTTATAATCCGATACCGTAACCATTACCACCTGACCTTGGCTTTGGCAAATAATTGTAGGTAAAAGTTCGATTCAAGAGCAGCTTGTAAAAATTGACTGCCGTAGCCGATATGAACGAGGGGTTCCATGATAGATGCTTAATGGAATTACTATGATGTTTGACCAAAATCTGAACCTTCTAAATCTAAAGAACTAAAGCCTTCAGTGTCGTGCAAAACTATTGTATTTCCTTTTACTGTTCCTTATATGTCATTTGATGTCATTTGATCCTGCAAAAATTTAATATCCAGAAAAAAAAATTATTTTAATTAATTTTCTACGTCAATTGGTTGGGTTTTGTCTGTTTTACTAGCTGGCAAACTCTACAAATGCAGCAAATCTTTAAGAAACTTTTCCAAAACTTTACTCATAATATTACTAATACTTAATACTTATCTAATAAACTTTACTCCATATTACTCCAAATTTTTTCTTCATTGTTTTGGTTTGTAATGCTCCAAAAGTTTTGGAAAAAATCAAGATCCCTTCCGATATCTCCCAAACAATTTACCGAATTAATACATTTATTGTTACGTTAATGTCTTTTCTTTTGCCCTACAAAACTTAATCATATGTGGCAGATGTTCATTGCTTGCCAAAGTAATGTCTCACATTGGAAGCTTGTGTGCATTGTAATTCTATTTCTGTGACTTTCTATACAGCTTGCAATTTTCAGATAGTCACGCCGTCTGGCAGCTTCCCTTCAATTTAACCCATGTATTCTTGTCTCTACACCTTCCCAGAAATTTTACTGAATTCAAACAAATTTGACGCTCATAATGCGTTTGGCAAACATAATTCGGAGAATGAAAATCTAGGGCTTTGCTATGGCACATCTATTATCTCCCTTACAAATTGACCGATTTATTGAAATTCAAATTTTCAATTGAAATCTCTAATTTTTAGGTTGCAGTTACTGACATTTTTGTCAATTGTAATGGATTAAAGTGCCTGACAAAAAATTAAAAAGAAAGAAATTGGCCGGACAACCCTGCCCTATTGATTATCTAATTTAGCCAATATAGTATTAGAATAGTATTTTCAATTTAATTACATTAAATTCAGCATAATTTAATAAGCTTCAGCTATTTAGTAAATTTAATTCTCCGAATGAAAATGAACTGTATTGTCAGACTCCTCCCAAAAGTTGTTCGGTTTATAAAAAACGGTTGTCCCTCTGTAAGCTTCTAAGCGAAAGACTTTACACCGCTAAAATGTAGCCTCTTTTATTGTGCGTTAATTCAAATTATTTTTTAATAAGAACATAGTGATTGACCACCTGAGTCTTGCCATCCTCACACTACTGGTCAATGTAGAAGGAAGGAAGTTCGCATGAGTGAACGAGCTGTATCGGGTTTTCTTCATATATTTATTTTTTCAATGTTTGCTTCATTTTTGCAACAAACAATTAAATAAATCAAAAAAGTGAATAAAATTAAATGAATTAAATTTTGTTATCAGTTTGAAAATTATTTTTCCATTTAAATAATTTGTATTTACATGATATTTTTAATTTATTTTATTTCATTGTTTATTTTACTGATTTTTTAAAGGGTCATTTTTTAATCGTAGTTTTTTTTTTTGTTTTGTTTATTTTTAAATCGAACAAAACACTCAAATTTGTATCATATATTACAATTTTTTATTGGAATCGATAAACTGCTATTTGCCATTTAATTGTTAAAGATATTTTCATGTAAATGTTGTCCGCGGCTCCGTCTCAAAATGTCCATTCGGAAAATTCAATTTTTCGTCACTTTCTCGAGCATTTCGGCATCTATTCCACGAATAACGCGTGTTATGTTATCCTGTAAGGCTTCAATAGTGTTCGGCTTGTCCACATACACTAACGACTTGACATAACCCCACAAGAAATATTCAAGAGGCGTTCAGTCGGAAGATCTTGAGAGCCAACTCACAGGGCCAAATCGAGAGATAAGCTGCTCACCAAATTCATTCCTCAACATAGCCATTATTTCACAAGCAGTGCGGCATGTTGCACCATCCTGATGAAACCACACGTCAGCCAATTGGGGCAAAAACAAACAAAAAAATCCATGTGGTTGAGTAACACATGCCCAATCGCTGAGAATTGACATTTCACGATCGTCATTAACACTGGCCGCTACGGCTGCAATATTTTCTTCGGTACGCACTTTGCGCATGCGAGTCGATGATTTTATGTCCAAAAAAGTAAATTTATTGCGAAATTTGGAGATAACAGCATGAATTGTTGATTCAGCAGATCGATTATGACGACCATAAAATGGTCGTATCAAACGATGCACATTTGTCACAGAGCACAGAGCAAATTTTGATAGTGAATTTCAACGATTTGCATTTGTTGCTCATTTGTTAATCTTTCCATGATGAAGTGGCAGAGTATACTGTACACTTTTCACTTTGACAGATGACGTTTGTACTTCCTTACCAGTCAGTGCTGCCAACCTGAAAAACTTAAATCTTAAAAAATCGCCCTGTGTATTCTGTTTATATAACTTGTTGGTTTTAGATGTTCCATTGTTTTCCTTTATTTTGTAATTATTCTGTGTGGTCAAGTTATTGTATAATATTAATGTTGTTCATTTAGTGTATCTTATTTTTACTTATTTATTTAATTATTTATTTATATTTTTTACAAGTCTTTTGTCCACTAGTTGACCTTGTTGAAGTTTTCCTCATAGTCGTTACTTTTAATAGTCAATTTTATTAGTTTTAATGTTGTAATGCGTAACTCACACTACGTTGGCATCTCCCTCTTCTCTGCCAATGGCTCATGTACACATCACAGGTGTCTGCAAATGCTAAACATTATTCACTCTTAACCTTTTTTGGCTGCCCACAACCAGGGAAACCCTTCACGAATCCCTGCAAGAAAACCGTACACAACTGATGTTATTTTAACTTTTTCCTTATACGAGTATATCTCATTACTTTTCTTCACTCGGAAGTGTACATTCGAGTGGATGTATGAAAGTGTGTGCATGTGGTTTGGGACAGGTAACTTAATATGGCAGAGTTCTTGAAGAGAACCTGGCGGTGGTAATAAGAAAATAGGCAAACCCGTAACGTGTGTCTACCCTTTTACATCTCGCTTTTATTCAAAATGTATAAGACCCTACGGGGCGGTCGGAGTGTTCTTAGCCAAAGCCCATAAATTACTCGAGCTTTAAGACAAATGTGAGCCATTAAGTAGTTTTTGTTTCATTTCATGAGAGGAACAGTGCTTTCTTTTGTATCTTTGAACAAGATGATTTAATAACATTAAAGTGTTCCTGTTCTGACCATCGTTAGTTAAAGAACATGAAGCAGAATAATTCGCATGCTTCCTATAAAAATCTGCTCGAAAATAATACATTTTTTTTCGAATTGTTATTAAAAAATTATTATGTAGTTATAGAAAAACAGATATTGTCTTAGTGAAGTACATGGGATTATTCAAGAAAATATAAAACATTTATTATTCATTCGAATTTGTTAAGCAACTCTTCCGAAAAGGAATACTAATGCCAACAAATAATCCAGTCATTAAAACATTTCTCTACTAAACGCGTGCCTCGAAGTAGTAAACTGAGTTTTGGAAAGAAAGACCAGTACAGAAATTTCAGTCAGCATAACCGACTTGCGTATTTATTACGCGGCAAAATGGCGAAAATTTCCAAGGAAATGTTATATATGATATTGTAGGCAATATAAATAATTTACATCACCTGGATCAATAACCGATGTGAGTAATGTGTCATCAAAAAGCATGCCTTCTGTTGAAAAGAAAAGAAAAACCTACTGAAATACCTGAACACCACGATTTTGTTATGCTAGCTAATTTGCAAAGTGCAAAAAATTCTTTCAAATGGAAACATATTACTGATATTCCAGCAGTTCCAGTATTTCCTGCAACCAAATACGATGACTGCAATAAAGCACTTATTGAGTTGTTTAACCAATTCTTCGATGACTACATAATAAATATGTTAGTCTCAGCACCCAATAGTGATGCGCAATTGAAAAACCAGATTGATGTAAAAATAACCTGTAGTGCCATTCGTACGTATATTGGTGCACTAATAAATAGTAGTTAAATGCAACCATCAGATAGTCGTATCATGTGGAAAGTTGATGTTGACATACTTAGCAAGATATGCGGCTGAAAACGCGGAAAGTTATTATGGCCCTGCTAACGCGCAGTTTTGGTTTCGTCGATTCTATCCCGGTATCAGCACGCTCTGCCAGATCAATTGTTGAAATTATCGATAGAATAATGAAAATTATTGATTCCAAACGCCTTGTAAGCACTACTCCGATTGCCCAAGAGATAAACATGTATTTGGAATCACTTGAATATGGCATAAATTGGCGGAATCATGGAATTTCCATCTGTAGCTGAAACATAACAAAATTGAATCGCTTTGAGCGTCGGCAAACGATGACCAAGCCAATATTAACGGTCAGCAAAGTTATGCTGTGTACTTGAATAAATTTGCCGGGAATAATATACAATTTGTTGCTCTCCTACAGCTAAACTCTTAATCACACAGAAGCGGCCAGCTTTGGCCAATAGGAATTGTGGAGGAGATGGTTTCAGAGGATCACCAGGCTACACACAGAAAATTGAAATATATATAAAAACTGGTCGTTTTTACCAGAGGATTCTGCTTCTCTATGGAATTATATTGAAGTAATAGATATTTTAATATGAGAATCTGAACCGAAAATAAATATTCGGTTTCTTTTCTCAATCTGCATAAGAACTTTGTTTTTGATTTAACGAAACCAAGCACATACTAATTTTCAAAGCTATTCAAAAATGTTGTCTGTTTTAATTTGAAAAATTTCGAAAAGAAATAGAAAAATAAAGTTTCATAAACGGAATCAGAAACAAAATTGTTTCTAATTTCAGTGAAAACGAATCAAAAATGTTTGTAATTTATTGTGATATTTCAGTGCGATACAGAAACAAAATTCAGTTGTTTGAATGAGAATCAGATAATTTTATATGTTTTTGTATTTTCGGTCCCTGCTTAACATTTTTTCTCAAAAATACCTTAAAAATGATGGTCTAAAACATTTGTTTGGTTGGTTCAACTAAGAAAATAGAAAACATTACAGCGAAAATCAAGATTGAGCTATAATTAATTATTAACATCTTTTTATTTTTGAATTTTCCACAATTCCTCGAATTTTTTTCGTAATTTCCACGTTATTTTTTGTTGATTTAGTGGAATTATATTTTTGGCTTCTGGCAAAACTGTAGGAAATTTACAAAATTTTATATATTTTATTCTGGATACTCAAAGTTAGAACAAATCAGAAGTAATTTTGGATTTGTTGACGGCCTCTATTTGGTATTTTTCTCAAAAATACCATAAAAATTATGGTTTAAAGTATTTTTTTAGTTAGTTAATCATCGTGGACGATCCTTTACAAATAGAAAACATTACCGCAAAAATCAAAGTTGAACTACAATCAATTTTTGCAAAAATGCATTATTTTTTTATTATTTCATTTATTTTTTGTTTTTTTTTTTTTTTTTTTTTTATTATCTTTTTGTTATTAAGTAGAATTATATTTCTGACTTCCGGCAAAACTGAAGGAAATTTACAAAATTTTATATACTCGTATTTTGTTTTGGATACCAAAAGTTACCACAAATCAGAAGTATTTTCGGGCGGTATTTTGGTGAGGTCACTGCTTTGCATTCTGTCTCAAAAATATCTTAACAATTATGGTTTAAAATATTTCTTTGACTAGTTATTCATCTTGGTCGATCCTTTACTAAATATAAACTATAATTAACTTTTGCAAAAATGCATTATTTTTTTTATTATTTTATTTTTTTGTTATTTTATTATTTTTTGGTTATTTAGTGGAAATATATTTTTGGCTTCCGGCAAAACTGAAAGAAATTAACATCTATTAAGAATTGTACTTTGTACACGCAGCAAAGCTATTCTTAATCAAGATTTGTATTTCTTTTCCCCCAAAAGATTGTTTGCGAAACTAATAGAGACTGGCATATTGCTGCAATTGTTTCAATTTATTTTTAAAGTATAATGATAATGAAAGTATAATGATGATGAAATTCAAATTTATGAATATTAAAATTAATGAATATTTTTGGTGGTATTAAAAATAACTTTGAAATTTAAGTATTGTACAACAGTAAATTTTGTGAAAAATCTACTTCCGACAAATGATTATCACTGCTTTGGGCGAAGTTGCTTTCCAGCTATTTCAAATTTCAAGAACATAACATTTTGTGATCCTAAGTCGATAATTTTTTACTTCCTGATTCATATATAGCTGTTTCATCATTTCATATTTCATTGTGTATAAAATCAAAAATTCATTCCGAAGTTGTTTATGCAACAGATCATGGTAGTGATTTCATCTTAAAAGTTTCTCTATGCACTTGAATTATCAGAGATTCGCTTCTGGTCAGTGTAACATTGAAATAACGATGCTCCTTAAGTCGGACAACATTACCCAACATATTAGTGCATATTAGGGTGGTCACATGTTATTTGGAATGAAGTAAATTGTGGTACTGTGAAATAATGCATTTCTGAAACTAATAATAGCCGAAATATTCAAATATTCAAGCTTCACGTCAGAAAAGTATGTACTTGTACAATATTAATAGTAGACAACACAAAACTGCATAACGCTGGCGGCTAGATCATAATTCCACGAATTCTCTCAGTAGCGAGTGGACTGGAACAAAGCCATACAGCCCAAAGTTAATATATCCCTCCCCATATCAGTTATGTGAATGATGTGCTAAATTTTTCTCAGATAAGTCATCATGTCAACGCCTTCACATACGAGTATATAATATATAGATCAACTTGCCTCATTTCTTTGGTAAAAATCTTACTTAGCTATCTTTCAACAGCCACATTCGGAAGTGGGCATATCTCATATGACCACAGTGTGGCTACATTGAGGAAATCCAATAAATTTGTTTTACTGTATTTATCAGGTGCGCATCTAAGTTCCCGCTGTTTGCCAATAGATGGCGCTTGCGGCAAGTGCTAGTCGATTCTGTCTTAACCTAAACGTCACGAGCCAAGCTTAAGCATATGGTAAACATACCGCCTCCACACAATAGTGATTTTCCTTTTCGTCATATTCTTTTGGTAGTGGATAGATTTTGTGCCAAATAATCGTCATATACGGAAAGTATTGATTTTCTTCTTTGAGTCGAAGAAAATGGCGGCTGAAGCTCATCGAGAGCTTCAAAACGTTTATGGAGATGCTGCTTTAAGTGAAACAACGTGTCGAGGTTGATCCCGTCGCTTTGAAGATGGTGATTTTGATGTTGACATCCGTTCGCGTGAACGAAGACGAAAACTCTTCGAAGACACTGAATTCACCGCATTGCCTAATAGGGATGCTGTCAAACGCAGGTAGAGCTTGCTCTAGTATTAAGAGTTATCTGCCAAACCAATTCCAAGCAATTTCGTGCGTTGGGACTGATTCAAAAGCAAGGAACTTGGGTTCCTTGTGAGTTGGAGCCAAGGGATGTTAAGCGTCGTTTTTTCGCCTGTGAATAACGGCTTTAACGACAAAGAAGGAAGGATTTTCTTCATCGTATTGTAACGGGAGATGAAAAATGGATTGATTACAGCAATCTAAAAAAAAGAAAGTAATGGAGGCTGCCCAGCCATTTTTCTACGTCATCGTCTTGGCCGAATATTCACACTGCGAATGTTATGCTCTGTATTTGGTGGGGCCAGGTCGGTGTTATTTAATGCGAGCTGTTAAAGCCAAGCGAAAACATCTCTGGCTCTGACAATCGACTTTAATTAATGTGATTGAGCCGAACTCTGCGCGAGAAACGCCCACGATATGCAGAAAGGCATGAAAAAACGATTCTTCAACATAACAACGCTCGGCCTCACATGGCCAAGCCCGTTAAAACCTACCTCGAAACGCTGAAATGGGAAGTCTTATCCAACCATCATAATCTCCAGATATTGCGCCGTCCGATTATCACTTGTTCCGTTCTGTGGCACACGGTCTGGATGACCAGCAGTTCCACTCATATAAGGACATCAAGGAATGTCTATATTCTTGGATTAGCCTCAAAAGATGAACAGTTTTACCATAACGCAATTTGAGCTTTGCCGGAAAGATGGGAAGAAGTAGTGGCTGGTGATGGCCAATATTTCTAATGAATCATTTGTAAAAATGTTTTTATAATAAAGTTGAGTTTTTTGAAAAAAAATAGCTAGAACTTAGTTGAGCACCTAATAACATATTTTATTTTTTATTCTTTTGAAAAATAACTCACTGTTAAGGTTTTTTGACGGTTTAGAAATAATTGAATTTAAATTGCTTCCATTTTCTGTGATCCATAAAATTATATATCATTTATGACGAAATTGACCACCCAGGCAAAAGGGTTTAAAGCACCTGGTAGTTTTGACCCTGTGTTTCATGATTTTCTAAGTCGACTGGATGATATCCATTTGTCTGTCATGAATTTGTATGATACTACTTGAAACTTAGGCCAGTCCAATACTGTGGAATATCATAGATGGAGTCTGAAAATGGTCTATGCCAACCCATACAAATTAGCCTTTGTTGCAATTCAATATTTTCTCTACATTTTCTAACAGGTTGAGTGCGGTAACTTCAATTTCCACCCTTCGTATTGACTTCTAAGGCCTCACGCCTCTTTTGACACATGCTGTACAACTAATTGATTTAACTCATCTATATTCTTATGCTTATATCCTAAAAAAATGATTGGCAAAATTTGATACATGTTGACTGGTTGCTAAAATGGGATTTTAAAATGAAAACTACACTGTTTTGGTTCTTCCCACACAATTTGGTCCATTTTGAGAAATTCAATTTGGCATGTGATTATAAGGTTACTACGGTGAAAAAACCCAATAATTAAAGGACAAGTGAATCTGACCATCTTTCTTTAAGTACAGGAAATGAATGTGAAAAGATCACTAGAGCAAGGTTACTGAAACATCCATAGATAGAATTCAACCCAAAAATTCAACAAAAAATTTAACACCGAAGTTATGGAAATTTAGTCACAGTTACACAGAGCGTGCTGCAATTACTGAAAGGACTTTCCTATTCTAATGGCTTGTTGGGAAGCTATTTAGTGCCCGCGGCAGTGAGCTGATATTGAACGCGCATCAACTCCCAAATACGATTTGATTCACAGAATGCACATCCTTTAATTAGAGTCTAAGCGCATTATATTCTGTGTCTAAGAAGTGTTATCTTAGTTTGTGCCAACTGTGTGAAAAACATGCGAAAGACCAACATCGAACTTGTCTGACGTGATTGGGTCTTGTAGGTTTGGCTTCGAACCTAGTAAATCTAACTGATTAGATATCAACGACGAGTCTGGGAAAAGATCCATTAAGCATAATTCCTTCAAATAAAAAGTAACCCTATATGGGAAATTTTCTTCTTATGAACCCTTAATTGAGTGTAGTGTTCCTTCAAAGCTTACACGTGTCATCCTTTCTAAACTAACAAAGATCTTATCGAGCCATATTGATGCAGAGTGACAACTGGTATTGTGACCTCTTCAATACGCATTTGGAAATGATTGTGAAGGAAGTTGCAGTAAATGCTATTGACACTATCTTTACACGATTCGGATGGCGTCAGTCAGAAACTGCAAGATGTTACTGCAGTCTTCTCGAGCATTGGGAAAGATTCAGAAAAAGTGTGTGGGAGAAAATTAACATATATAATTTTTGTATTTCGGGCTGCTCCATCGTCTTTGTGTTAAAAAAAAGTGCTCCTAGTGTGTATACGATTTATTATAAATTATTTACGCCAGTATTGTTTTCACTGCGAACCTGATACGCTTTGTCTTCAGTGAAGATTGGCAAAATGTTACTGAATCATTTTGCTTTAAGCGAATGCTTCGACAAAGTATAGCTTGATCTCTTTAACACATCTCCGGAGATGATAACGAGTAAAACTTAGATAAAAAAGACCGTCAACAAATTAACCAAGAAGCGAGTTAGGAAAATTTGGTTTGGCGGTAAAAAAAATTAGAAATATGGTCTGTTGTTTGTTTTGACGAACATAGAATGAACTCGTGTGAGACTCTATTTACATTTTGGAGCAAAGGGCCATTTTAAAAACAAAAGAAAATAGATAATGCTAGCCCGAAAATTAACAGGAAATTATTGGTTGCAGACAAAAAGTATTACAAAAAGACAAACAACAATTTGACTGTGCCAGACACCAGTTCCACTTACGTTGGTATAGGATACGTAATACCGGTTACTGACATTGGCGGACACATATGTGCTAGGAGAAATCGAGGGAAGGAAATCGCGTCAAATCTGTGGACGCCACGATGTGAGTGCCGTCATTGTCTAAATCAAGCAATGTATGAGTTATGTATTGATTTGTTGGCCTACAATTCAAATTTTCTATAAAACTCTTCCTCTTCACTAGCAGAATTTATGTAAATTGCACACATATTAATGATCCTCTAATCATATAGCTGAATATTGCTGTATTTATATTTTCGAAAATTCTTCAAGGCATATTTTGATTTTTTTCAGAAAACATACGCGCCGCCCTAGCGCATAACTGTTTATGATGTAGAAGTCTATGATAGATACGAGTATGAAATGTTTATTCTGCTTACATGAATGCATTGATGTAAAGCATAGCTACATATGTAAATGTAGACATAAGTTTTCAGTTAGCAAAGTTTTTTTTCCCCTAAATCATCTTCCTTACTGAGCTGCTCTTACTTGTTTCTCCGCAAATGTTGCATGCTTCAAGCTGTTTCGCTGCAACATTTCCTAACTACATTTCCATTGCAAATTTTCCATTTTCGGAATATGTAAGAATTTTAAGAACCTCTTCCACAGGCATTTTGTTGTGTGTTTTCCTTAAACCAAACAGAAGTCCTTGGCATTGTTGAACAAATAGATTTAGCAGCTAAACTACTAACCAGAAGGAAGTAGAGAAATCTATGGCTGCCTAAAATCAGGCGCCATTGCCAAAGAATGAAGATATATGTAGATAGATGTAGTCTTATTTAGATGGACGGATGGATGGATGAATGGTGCTTTAAGACAGTGAGACACAGTGGAGAGGTTGAATGAAGTTACTACACAGAATACGTCGCTCCTAACATCTAAGTAATGGGTGATTTCGCATTTCCGAGTGTGCGCGCTTAGTCCATTTTAAGATTAAGCCGGTTCACTCTAAACGTATCGTATGTTGTCCCACCAAATGGACTGAATGGTGATAAGCCGAAGAATGCATAATGCATACATTTTCAGGAATACCTAAACAAGACAAAACACTGTTTTATTTGCGTGATTAATCTGAGCTCGCAAATATGGTGTACCTAATTGTACTTTACAAAACGTTAACCAAAATTACACACATATTTTTATGACAATTTTTGCAATATGGCCCTGTAATCCTATGTAATATTCAAAAATTAGAAATTCGTCGTAAATCTTTAGGAACTTTTTGAACAGCCTAATTGCGCTAGATCGTAGAAGGGCATTTTAAATGGACAATTTGCTTTTGGTGCTCTTTTAATAAAATTGCATAATTTCTCTGTAATTGTTAACACGTAGTGCCTATTATATGATTTTAAAATACTTACCAAAACTTAAAAGATGCAATCAAATTAAAACACCCCAGTAGCTTCCTCTTATTTAAATTACCGATTTAGCCCATACATTCTTAGCAACCTAGGGTGAATATGAAAATGATCAAAAATACCGTAGTATATTTTGGCATCAACATGGTCATTAGTCAAAAGATGTTTGATACCTTAACTGCTTATTTCTGGGTGTTTTGTCGTATCAAATGATATCCGATATGTCCACATTCCTTCGCATGGAGTTATAACCAGTACACAAAATTCATTCTGGCGGACTAACTCACATTTACTTGCATCAAACGTACTTTTGTTTTACTGCAAAAAGTGCTCTGAATGAAAACATAACTAAGAAAGTAAAATGTCAACTTTCTGAAATCCTGCGTTAGGGAAATGTAGCAGGTCTACCGATTTTTGCTAAATTGGCCTATTTAAAGGGTGTCTCAACAAGAACGCAAGATTTAAATGACTGATTCAGCAATTGTTGAAACCATATGCCCTTCACATTCATTTCTTCAATTCTAGGCAAGAAAAAACTGGATATCATTTCACGATACCGAACACCATTGACTGTTTGCGCTTGACATGCCTCATTTTCATAAAAAAAAGGTCCAATGATTTCTCCTACCCAATATCCACACCACACAGTGACACGTTGAGGATGCATTCGCTTCTCGTGAATCACTCGAGGATTTTCCTCACCTCATATGCGACAATTTTGCTATTGACGAAGCCATCAAGATGGAAATGGGCCTCGTCACTGAAGATGATTTAATCGGCAAAATCAGCATTTTCATGTTGTCTCTCCAATACCCAATTAACGAATTCCCTTCGCTGTCCATGGTCAGCTGGCTACAGTTCCTGAGTCAATTGAACTTTGTATGCATGAAGATCCAAATCTTTCGTCAAAATTCGCTGCATAGTGGATTTGGAGACACCAATTTGCTGAGCTCGGTATCGAATTGAGGTGGATGGAGTTTGAGCGACATCATCACATACAGCTGCGACATTTTCGGTCGATCGACCTGGTCGAAGTTGCCATAGAGGGTGAGATTATTCGGTCAATTTCTCACATTTTACCTATAAAATTTTTAAAAAGCAATATAATTGACAAGTATTAAAATAACTTAAAGCAACTAAACAGGGATTACGTTGGAAAATAAAATTTTGATAAATCGGTCAATTTATGTTGGAGGTATCAGAATGTATTGTCACATTTTCATTGTCACATCTCAGATTATAAGACGCATGACATATGTCCAATTTGGTCGAATTTGATACAACTAACTAGGAGATTTTGAGGTGAGAATATGTGAATTAAACCGTTCATTTGTATGAGTGAGTTCATTTGTGTAAGTTGTGCAGGTAGGAGAGTGGTCGCTTGATCGATTTTTCTTCGATATTGGGAAGAATTGGCCAATAGTGTACAAATTTAGAATACTACCGCCGATTGCTTAGAAATTGCAGAAGAGTTGTTGAATTCCTTAATCGTTTGCTGAAAATGGTCATTTGTATGGGAGATAGCAGAAGGGGTGTGGTTAATTGGTCTTTTTTTTAAATTTTACCTGGAATTTTGAGCTACACTAAGAACATTATGGACAAAAATTTGGTTTTCTAAGTATTACAGATGTGGAGTAACAAGGAGGAAATTCAATATTGGAAAATCGGCAAATGTATGGAAGTTAACAAAAGGGGGTGTCGTAGCTCATGTACCATCACCTTCTACGATCTGGGAAAAATATGATGTTATCGTGTCTAATAACCATCCGGCCAGAGAGACGGACATCGCTCAGTTAACCTTAAAAGGCGTAAACCACATTTGGTCAAAAGATAAACTGTACTTTAAACATTTCCTTCTGAGCGTAAAAATTTTGCGTGTCAAATGATATATAGGTATACTTATACCCACATTTTTTCGGGTGAATGTATAAGGTGATTTTTTAATCGTAGTTCTTTTAAAAATCGAATAAAACACTCAAATTTGCATCATATATTAAAATTTTTATTGGAATCGATAAATTAGTCTTTGCCATATAATTTTTAAAGATAATTTCATGTAAATGTTGTCCGCGGCTCCGTTTCATAATGTCCATTCCGAAGGTCCAATTTTTCGTCACTTTTTCGAGCATTTGAGCCTGTATTACACGAATAACGCGTGTTATGTTTTCCTGTAAGGCTTCAATAGTGTTCGGCTTGTCCACATAGACCAACGACTTGACTTAACTTCACAAGAAATAATCAAGAGGCCTTAAATCGCAAGATCTTGGGGACCAACTCACAGGGCCAAATCGAGAGATAAGCTGCTCACCAAATTCATGCCTCACATTTCCATTGTTTCACGGGCAGTGTGGCATGTTGCACCGTCCTGATGAAACCACATGTCAACCAAGTTGAACTCAGCCAATTGGGGCAAAAAAAAAAATCGTGTTTCATGGCCCGATATCGTTCGCCGTTGACAGTAACGTTTCTTCCACGGTCGTCTGTGAAGAAAAATGAACCGATGATGCCACCAGCCCATAAATTACACCAGACTGTCGTTTTTTCGGGATGCATCTGTAATTCATGTATGGCATGTTGCTGTTCATCACTCCAGGTGCGACAGTTTTGCTTGTGTGCGAGTACGTATCCGTTTATCAACATGTGAGCCTTATCGATGAACACAATTTTTCGATAAAATAGCGGATTTTCATTTAGCTTCTGTAAGGCTCATTTGCCAAAAATTAGACGTTGTGGTAGGTCATTCGTCATTCCTTGATGAAATGACAGAGTACGAGCATACTGTACACTTTTCACTTTGACAGATGACGTTTGGATGCCATTACCAACCAGTGCTGCCAATCTGAAAAACTTAAATCTTAAAAAATCACCCTATATAAAAGCAAGTCTCAAACAAATTCTTGTAAACTCAATCGACACATAATTGTGTATTTTTGCTCCATTTCAAAATTTATAGGAAGATTTTTTAGAATCGAAAAAAATATTTTCACTCTAACATCAACTTTATTAATTCATTCAAATGCGCTAAGTCGCTTTATTTACAGTAAAATTACTTATTGCAGAAAATGCTAAAAGATTTGAGAAAACACATATTTACAAAATGGGTGGGCGATAAAGGCAAACAATTTTACAGAATAGGGATGCTTAACACAAACCTACTTCTATAATGCTCTTATTTACATTACAGGTGAAAAAGGGATAACAATATATTATGTCGTCGGTGAAAAAGAGATAACAATAAGTTATGCCACCGATGTAAATGAAACAAACATAACTTACTATCCTAAACGTAGTTCTAGAAACTTCCTATTTACAGGTAAAGAGTGAAAGAGATTACATGCATGATAGCTGAATATTCTGGGAGTGGTATTAGCGATCTTTATAGAACATACACTCAGAGAAATTACACTTACATGCTCCAATTTTTTGCTAATAGATGTACATAGATCCAAAAATATATACATCTAATTGCATCTTATGCAAGATTTAACTGCATCTGACTCGAGATGTGATAAATCTGAGTTCATATCTATCAACTCTTGTTAGATATACCTAGATTTTTCCCTACGAGTATATACGGTGGGACCAAATAATAGCTAACTAGATTCTATTTGCGCCGATACTGCATTAATTTTTGCTAATTAGAATGATGTTCTTGTTGCGTGTGGTCAGTTTAAGTTAAAATATACAATTTTTGATCATCCAACGGAGAGGTTACGGTCGCAGTTTTTTGTTAAATTCGTTTCAAATTCCCTCACTGTTCGCTTAGGCCATTTGATTGCTTTCATCGTGGTCAAAACGCTGTCACATCGTCCATCCTACTTGTTTCTCTTACACTTTCTGGATATTTTTGGAGAACACTTGTGTGGTTATTTTGTCTATCTCGTGCACACAAAGCGCTTCTACCACCTACTGGCGTTTTGAAGAGATGTCGAGTGAATCATCTTGAAGTTGGCAGCGACAACTTCAGAAGTGGCCGCAGCGGAAAACAATTTTTTTTTTCCTTTTTGCCAGGGAAAATGTAAAACAATTGTGTTTATGTATGTCTCCATTTGTTTTCACTTTAGTTGGGAATTTGAAAATGATTCCAGCTTCACATCTTCCCATTGCCAGTAGTTTCCTCTCCGTTGAGTAGTCATTTTAACGGTGGAGTGTGGTTATTTTCTTAAGTTCGTTTTTTTGTTTTTTGCTGTTCGAATGGCATGTGCCAAATGATACAGCCTGAAGTTTCTCAGAAGCTTTATTTTCATCACTTTTCTTCTCGGCCAAGCGTTGCGGTGGTCCACATTTGCATAATACTTTAAATGTGTAATAAGCACAGAATGTGCATTTTCGGTATGCAAATGAGGGCAAATTGAATGTGGTTTAACTTGAACGCAAGAACATGGGCGAGTCGACCGGGGCTGTTGAAGTTTCTTTTTAAAGGTCTTTATTTCCCGCATCAAATGTTTCAAGTATTTTGGTTTTTCTTTCATCTTCTTGTGCAAATGTTGTTTTACTTGCACACAGCCACACATACAACCACATCAAGAGTACGTACATTCAATTTTGTTGCTGTTGTTGCCGCTTAGGGGTAGGTGGTAGACCATAAGAGGTCGCCAGGAATGTTATGTGCGTAATGTTTAAGTGATGGCACAATGCAAATTGTGTGGCATGCCACAAGTGTCATATAATGTATTACTTAACTACACAATTGCAGGTGTTGTTATGGTGCGTTTTGTAGCACTTAACCTTAATCTCATATTAATGCCGCGTAATTTTGTAATGTGTGCGAGTCGTTAGAGTTGATTCAATTTCTAAAAAAAGTTTCAGAAACATCTGTGCATGTTCATCAGTGACATTAATTAGAAGATAGCAACTCTTGTAGGTCGTGCATATATTTTATGACATCACCACCAAGAAGGAAAAAGGAAATATTCACATTACAAAACTTACGGCTGCCTTAATTTCAAAACAGTTGCGCTGTTCTCACCTGCTTACAAGCTTGTTCTGCCGACCAGGCGGCCAAATATCTAAAAGAATTGAAACAAAGCGAATGATATTCAGAACAAGGTAATTTGGTCAACCATAAAGAATTTGAAAGAAGATTGTTGGCTCGGTTTAGAAAGATAATGTATCGTACAATCATCAGTTTTGAGGGCTTCAATTTTTAAACCTATCACCAGTGTTGCAAATTGTTTTTTGATATTTCTTTTTGTTTTTTTTTTCCTACCACATTTTTTTCTAGTTTTTTTTTCATAAATTTTTTTTAGATTGGTTTTGGTGTTTTTCGTTAAGATATTCCAACTTATAATGGCGAAAAGTTCTTGCGTGCTTGAAAAAATTGCTTTGCAAATGGATTAGAGGTTGTAAATATTTTAGAGAAGCGTACAGACATTCAGATTCAGGACCACAGTTTTCGATTTAAGTTCATCATCACGCCGAAGAATATCAAAACCCTTTTTTTGTTGGTGTGAAATAAGTTGGAGAAATATTTTCAAAGTAAAAGTAAATTATGAACACGGAAACTTTAAATATTTACATTTTTACATAGGAAAAACCAAAGAAAAATATTTAAAATAATGTAAAAAGATTTAGGAGAAAACCATTTTTATGGAAAATTTAATTAAATATTACAATTTCGTTCAGAACTGTTGTAATTGAGTCTTCTCTATTAACTAAAAGTAAATGAAAGGCTTATACATTCATTAAAGAAAATATTAATATTATTAATTATCATTATTTTGATCAATAATTTGAGACAAAATTTTGTTTTTGAATTCAGGTTTGGTTTGATTTCTTCCCGGGACACAATTTTAATCCTACGTACATGTATTGAAATCACATATAAAGTTTGATGAAATATATTTATTAGGAAAAATTACCCTTTATTATTGTTTGGCAATACCCTTTATTATCGTAGGCAAACGATATCCGGGGAAAAATCCGCACCAATGGAAACAAAACAAAAGTCGGTGTAATTAAAATTTTTAAAATGAAAATACGTAATCTTTATTCCAAGTATTACCTGAACCGCAGAGCTCTGAGCAACGAATAACAGAAAAACCTAACAGCAAGGAAAAGATGGAGTAATGTGGCTTCAATTCAGCAATAGCCGCTACTCGTTAGAATCTGTTTAGTACAATATAGGAAACGATGCAAACAGGTCCTAAGGAGAGTAAAATAAAAGAAGGGTTGCCATTCAGTGTGAAATCGAATAAGCCCCGGGAAGAAACGAAGCCACATTCTGGTTTAAATAACTGTAAATGTTGTTGATAATTTATACATGTTGTTTTTGATCAATAATGTTTAAATCAACAGTATTGCATTCTCGCTGTATAAAATATAGGGTGACGCAATAGAACGTGCATATTTAAAAAATAGATTAAAAAATAAATACAAAAGGTATGGTTAAAATAAATCTAAGGCATTGTAGAGTAATAAATGGAGTTTATTTTTTAAAAATAACATCATCTAAATGGTAACCTTCTCTACGATGGCACTCCTCTAACCGCAAACGAAAATTATTGAAAACTTTCTTCAGTAATACTGGTGTAATGGCTGCCATTTCACCACGGATATTCTCCTTGAGCTGAACGATGTTTCTTGGATTATTACTGTAGACTTTGTGTTTGAGGTATCCCCACAAAAAAAAAAGTCAAGAGACGTCAAGTCTGGACTACGTGGGGGCCATGGGATATCCCTTCTTTTCGAAATCAGTCTGCCAGGGAACATCTGCTTCACCACCGCCATGGAGTCATTTGATGTGTGAAAGGTAGCTCCATCTTGTTGGAACCAAGTTCTGGAATTCACTATTCTTGAACTTTCAATTTCTGGAGCCAAAAATCCGTCCAACATCTCAACATAGCGTTCCGTATTAACCGTGACATTTTGGCCCTGCGCATTTCCGAAGAAAAAAGGATCAATTATTCCTCTGCCAGAGATTGCTGCCCATACTGTCACTTTAGGACTATGCAATGGTTTCAGGTGTTTGTTTACGAACCCATTCATAAGAAAATGAGCCTCGTCGGAGAAAAGGATATTGTCAAAGTTGGAAAATCGATTAAGCATTTCATTAGCAAATGCGAGTCTTGCTATGAAGTCAGTCAATTCTTGTGTTAATTGCAGCGTATATGGATGCAGTTTAAGATTCAATGTTAAAATTCGTTGCAAACTTCGTCGCAATAATTGTAAGACGGACGATCTCTTGCGAGTCGACATTTGTGAATTTCCTCGTACTGACTCCATAACTCTCTCAACATCGTCTTCGGTCCTAGATGTTCTTGGGCGGCCATTTGCTTGTGGTTTAAATGTCGAACCGATCTCTTCAAAACGCTTTACCAATATTTTAATTAAATTAGCACTCAGAGCTTCACTAATTCGCCGTAGTGCATATTCAGCACAATACAGTCGCCTAGTAGCAATATATGAACGAAAGTTCTCGTAAAATACGCGCACGCAAAATGCGCGACGCTTCTCGTCGAAGCGCCAACGATATTGTATTGTATTGTATGAAAGTATTACAATTCATAATATACACATGAAAATAACTGAACCCAGGAGCAATTCATTATTTTGAATCTATTCTCTAAATGACAATTGTGGTGATGCAATTGGTTTTTACATACACACATTCCATCCCATACGAACATGAGTAGAATTAGTGAACATTACATGTACAGGCGAACAAGAGAAATTAAAAGTACTTGCGGCAAATTTTGTTATTTGTGATAATTAAAATTACACCGAAGACAAGAAAACTCGCTCAGTTCCTTACAATTTCGTTTTTCCTTGAACATGAACATTTTCACATAAACAATGAAATCGAAAGGCTGGGAAGGTATAAAATCGAATAGTTAGGGATACAGCAGGAGGATGCCACATACAATTTTTTAGCATTGATGTTTTCCATAGGCCGAGACTTATTTTGCAGCCAGGTATTGAGAACTGATTCCGACTAAAATTAGGACAGCTGAAATTTTTATACCCTGTTTAGCCGATTTAAAGTCATGTATGCTTCTGTTGGCCAACTACCAGTTTAAAGTTTGTGGTCAAAATACAGACACAACAGATATACACATATGGTCGAACAAATAAGTACACCTGCTAATTTTTGCTTTACGTTTAATTTTAGTTACTTTAATGGAAAGTAAATATGGCAATTCAATTTTATTTAAATAATTTTAATATGGTAATGCCTTTAAAAGTAAAAACAAAACTGGGGCTTTCCCGTTGTTTTCATTGTGAGTTAGTTTTGTTCAAGTGTGATTTCAGTATTTGTTCAAAATAATAAATACTTTGCACAATTCTTTAATATTTTCGCAGTTTCCTGTAGTCTTTTTGGAAAAGCTAATTATTTTTCTTTTGTTTATCTTTATTCATAACAAAACATACGAGTATAGTAAAAAAATTAGCCATGGGTTGAAAAAGTCATTGTTCTCCGGAGGAGAGAAAAATTGTTTCAAAACTAAGAGAAATTGGCCAAAGTTTTCGTTCTATAGCAGAAACTATGAATTGGTCACTATTTTTTGTACAAAATGCTTTAAAGCTTAAAAAACCCGCCGAAACCCGCGGAAGAACAAAAATAAACTTAAAAAACAACAGATATCCGTATTGCAACACTTGCGAAGAAGGACCCGTTTGTGTCTCCAAGAGCGATTTCGACAGAAATTGGAAATGTAATTTCATCGTAGACTGCAGGAAGCACATTTACCAGGACGGATAGCCAGAAGAGTTCCTTTGCTTAGACAAAAAAAATTTTAAGGCTAGATTGACGTTTCCAAAAAATCATTCCAATTGGTCCGGAGGAGACGGTGAAAAAAATGGCGAAACATTTTCTGGAGCGATGAAACAAACATTAATGTATTTGGAAACGACTGTGCACAGAATGTTTGACGCTCTAAGGGTAAGGAATTCAATGTTCGCTATACAAAGAAGGCGGTCAAGCACGGGGGCGGCAATATTATGGTCTGGAGTTTTTTCTCTGATACATCGAATTACCGCCACTACGACCAGATTCCACTACAAAGATATCTTGGCAAATACGGTGTTGAACTATGCTGTGAAAAGTAAGCCTCTTAGATGAACATTTTGGCAGGATAACGATCCGAAGCATACAGGGTTGCCCATATTCGACGGACCCATGTTTTTTAAAAAAAAATCAAAGAAAAAAATACAAATTTGGCGGTTGGCAATCTTATTCATTTAATTTGTTCCAAGTAGATTTGTTTACATCAATTTTTGAATATGATATCTCTCAAATGGCCGCCTCTGGCGTTGATGGCGTATTGTGCCCTTTTTGCAGCATTTTCCATCGTTTTCGCCAACATTTCGGCCGGAATAGCGGCTATTTCTTCACGAATGTTGTCCTTGAGCTCTTCTACGGTCCTTGGCTTGTTAACGTAAACCTTTGACTTCAAACGTCCCCACAAAAGAAGTCAGCGGGCGTCAAATCGGGCGAACGCGGTGGCCAGTCCAAATCACCACTTTTCGACATCGAACGGCCCGGAAACAAATTCTTCAAAAAATCGATTGTTATGCGACTTGTGTGCGGTGGAGCGCCGTCTTGTTGAAACCAGAACTGCCTCATACGCTTTCGACGAATAATTGGCATCACAAAATTGGTCATCATGTCGCGATAACGCTCCTGGTTGATGGTAACAGCATGACCATTTTCGTTTTGGAAGAAAAACGGCCCAATGACCGTTTTCGCACTAACGCCGCACCAAACTGTGACTTTTTCGTCATGAAGAGGCAATTCTGGCGTAAATACGGCAATTTTGCTTATTTACGGTCCCATTCAATGTGAAATGGGCTTCATCGGACATGTTAATTTTGTTCCAAAATTGCTCGTCATCATCGGCCATTTCGATGACTTGTTGGGCCCATTCCAATCGACGAGGCTTGTCCGCAGGCAACAATCTTTGCGTCAATTGAATTTTGTACGGGAACAAATGCAAATCAACGCGAATAATCCGTTGTAAAGTGGACCGAGCCATGCCCAACTACTGAGAACGGCGTTTTTGGGATGTTCTTGGGGACCTCTCAACACTGGCTCGTACGGCAGCGATATTCTCGGCCGATCGCCTTGGTCGACTTTTATTTGGCCTCTTCGGATTAGAAAGAGCCTCACCAGTCGAAAATTTTTCGTATAAACGCTTAATGCTGTTCTTAGAAGGCGCACTTCTCACATTTTTTAATATTTTAAAAGCACGTTGAATTTTCCCAATTGACTTCTTCTGTTGAATGTAAATTTCAACTATTTCAGAGCGCTCGCGTGGCGTGTATTGTTCCATGGTAAAAATCTGCTTGGACTGACGCTTCAAACGCGGTATGTCATTAAGCGATCTGACATCTCTGTCAAAAGTTATGGCGTTGCCAGGTGGGTCCGTCGAATATGGGCAACCCTGTACTTCTAAGTTGGTAAAGGATTGGTTCCAAGATAATAATGTCACCCTTCTTGACTGGCCATGTCAATTTCCGGACTTAAATTCAATCGAAAATTTTTGGGAAGAGTTGAAGCAAAGAATTGGAAAGGAGGTTCTTAAAAATAAGGATCAGTAATGGAATTTTCTTAAAAAAAAACTTGTTTTGAAGTACCAGTAGAAACCTGCACAAAGCTTATTGGCAGCATGCCAAAAAGAGTCAACAAAATAATTGAAAATAAAGGTGGATATACCGGTGGGTACAAAGAAACTCAACCAGTTTGGCAGAAAAAACTTAATTTTTTTTTACTTTTTTGCTTATTTTAACTAAATGTACTTATTATTTTGTTCAATGTTTTTTTAGTAATTTCCTATTTTCTGAAAAATACTGAATATATTTTTTATTGTTGTTTTAGTATTTATTTTATTTCTATTGTTATAGTAAAAGAAATTAATATTTGTTTTTTTAATTTAAATAAATTTTCGTCTACGAGCTATTAAAAAATATATATATATATTCTGTACTTATTATTTTGACCACATGTGTACATATGTATAACTGTACACATATATTTGTATACATATGTATAACTATGTGCAGGTAGTTTAAATATTATTAGATCCATATTCAAAGACCTCACCAAATTTTCGAAAGGAAAGGAAATAATTTCGGTAACATCTAGAATTATTGAGATTGACCACATAAAATGTTTGCCAATTTCCTATATACAGAATGGCGCACGAATCGTGCAACAAACACAAAACGTGCTAACTTTTTTCTGTGTAAGTTAACAGCTTACGTGTTTGTTTTTACTTGGCGGGTTACTACTTACGAGTAGGTTTATTGAAATGAATGTTAGACATACCGGAAAGAGAATTTTGATAAAGCAGTGATTATCCATGATTTCAAGTCCTTCATTTCCGTTCAAATGGAATTTATGTGGTAGTTTGGCGGCACTCTTCCGAGTAGATGAACCATTATGAAGTGGATGAACACGTTTGCCGAACTTAGAAGCATCGAACAAAGATCGTACCATCGAGATTCCTATATTCGAGTTCAAAGCAAGATCGCAGCCGTAGCACCGTCAATTCATGCAAATCCAAGCGTTTTCTCTCGAAATTTATTGGTGCAAATTGGAGTTAGCAGACGGTAGTTACAACGTATAATTCATTATGACTGAAACTTGTTTCCATATAAAGTCCAAATTGCAAATTGTCTATTCGCTTGGAATTTTGCCAATATTTCGCTGGTCCACAAATTTAGAAAAAAAATTGACTGCAGAAACGAAGCTGAAAAACTGAAAAAATATTACGTCCACCAAATGATCTACTCGTATTACCAGTTATTCCCAGTGCTACGACCAGTGAGTCCGAAACATCATTTACCAGCAGTGATAGTTTGTATCAGGCTGCCGATGAACGCCATTTAGTGACTCAAGCTGAGCTGAATGATCTAATTTAGGATTTACATTTAACGAAGCAAAAACCAGAATTACTAGCTTCACGCAAGCAGCAGGGGAAACATTTTGCAGTTGAGACAAAACTGACAATTATTGAGATAAAGGCTTGGAATTGGCCTGGCTGCATGTCTTGAAAAGAAACACTCTGTTCTATACTGTACTGATGTTGATGGTTTATTTCAAAAAATTATCCAGTCATATGACAAAACTGAATGCAAATTATTTATTGATGGCTCCAAGTAAAGTTTAAGGGCTCTTCTTTCGCATAATGGGAATGGAAAACCATCCAATGGAAAACTCATACCGTTAATAAGAAGGAAAAATGACGAATCAATGACTGAAATTTTGATATTACTCAAATACAACGATAATAAATGGAAGATCTGTCGTGACCTTAAGATGTGTGATTTAAATTTCTTTGTACGAGTATATGTTTGTTTCAGGTCATTGGTTTGTTGACTGGTATGCAAGGAGGTCTCACGAAATATTGTTGATTCCTCTGTCTATGGAATAGTCGCGCTACATGTCATCATTACATCAGAGCAGAGTGACCAAAAAGTACCGAATATTCACCAGGAAAACCAAATATTTTAAATAAATCATTAATTGATCCACATGGCGTTTTCCTTCCGCCGCTGCACATAAAATATGGCCTTTTTAAATGGTGCAGCATTCAAATGCTATGCTAAAACCAAAGAAGGCATATTTGGTGGCCCTCAGATCAGGAAGCTATTGAATGATGACAATTTTTCACAATGTTTATTGGAGAATTGGAAATTCATTGATTTTTAAATAAACTAATGATGTTTTATGTAAAAAAACCTTGTTTTTGTATCTCTGAAACCTGACGTGATAAAGAAAAAACAATTAAAAATTCTAATTCAGCACACCAAATTACACTAGAAACGACATTTGGTTGCTCCAGTCCAAAACCTTGTTAGCTAGTGTTATTAGAGTGGCCGAAGAAGACAACAGCTTAATATATTTCTTGTTTATGTCTGATGAGGCGCATTTTGATCTAAACGGCAATGTAAACAAGCAAGATTTCTGTATATGGAGTGAATCTAATCCGACAATATTCCATGAGATGGACTGCATCCAGAACGGGACACTGTGCCAAGCGAAGTTTCATAAAAGTGCATTGTGAAGCCATAATTCTTTGAAGAAAACGGTGTAGCCATAACTGACAATATAGACAGTTATTTGGAGAAGTTGAAGGAGTTTGTTTTATCCAGAAGTGCCTCGGAGACGTATGCGTTTCAAAAGCATCTGGTTCCAGTAAGATGAAGCAAACCAGACCTGCTATGTTAGAGCTCCAACGAAACTACCCAAACAAAGTAATATCTAAAAACTCATATTTCCGTTGGCCCCCACTGTCACCTGAACTAACTGAACCAGAATCTCTTTTAATTAATTATATTCAAAAGTTATTTGAATTTCTTATTGTAGCTTAATTGGTGCGTTACTATGTATCACTTCTTGAGTTCATATAGTGATCAAAAACTGACCGCACTTATGGACAGATTTCAATGAATGAAACTTTTATGGGAGATACTAGAAAGTCCGGGTTTCCGGATCAAGTTCTCTATTTTCATTCTCAGAAACAAGTTCATCAAATACATGATGTGCGCCAAGTTTGGCTGAATTCCATGCAACTATTTGAAATATATCGCATAAAATTAGGAATACGAGATGTGTTCAAAAAACAAGGTGAATTTTCATTTTTCACCAAAAAATATTTATTTACTCATCAATTTCTATTTCATCTCCTTCAAAGTAGTCCCCTCAGATATACTACACTTGTGCCAGCGTTTTTTTCAATCCCCGATGCAGTTCTGATATGCACTTTTTGGTACGCCCTTGAGCTCTTACAGCGATTAGGTTTTTATCTCCTCAATCTCTTCAATCTTGTGAACCGGAAAAAGTTCCAGAGGGCCAAATCTGGTGAATACGGTGGCTGAGGCTGATAAATGTGTTGTTTTTGGCCAAATAATCTCTCATAAGCAATGACGAGTGAGCAGGAGCATTATCATGATGCAAAAACCATGAATTTGTTTTCCACAATTCCGTGCGATTTTTTCCTATTGCTCCATGCAAACGGCACATAACTTCAAGATAATACTCATTATTCACAGTACGACCTTGTGGTAGGAATTCCTGATGCACTACGCCATGGTAATCAAAGAAAACAGTGACCAAAACCTTGATATTTTATCGAACTTGGCGTGTTTTTTTTTTGGTCTTGGCTCTCTTGGACTCTTCCATAGGGACAATTGGGCTTTGGTTTCGATATCATAACCATACTCGTATACCCATGATTCGTTACTAGTTATGACCCTTTTGAGCAAATTAGGATCATCGTTGACGTCATTCAACAATTCCTGAGCGATGCTCATGCAACATTGTTTTTGGTCAAAATTCAGAAATTTTAGGACGAACTTCGCTGCCACGCGCTTCATGTCCAAAATTTCCAAAAAGATTACATAGCATGAACCAACCGACATGTCGACATCCTCAGCAGTTTCTCTAATTGTAGTTCGACGATTCTCCATAACAATTTTCTTCACTTTCTCAACATTTTCATCTGTTGTTGATGTGCTGGGGCATCCAGAGCGCGCGTCGTCTTTCACACCTTGTCGACCTTCTGTGAAAAGCTTGTAGCGCTTGTAAACATTTCTTTGACTCAGAATACTTTCACCGTATGCCACTATCAACATTTTAAGTGTTTTTTAAGCACTTAATTCCATTTTTTAAACAAAATTCGATGCAACTTGTTTGATCCATTTTTTGTGGATACCAGAAAATCGGCAAATTCGCACATCACTTGTTTTGTTTATGCCTCTCACAAACAAACTAAACATGTTATATGGATAAGACCGTCAACATATCTTCGAGACGAGTATACCAACATAAAATAAAAAAAATAATATTCGAAAGTCGAATGTACGTAGGCCGCGAAATTTGACAATGCATCTTATTTTTTAAACACACTTCGTATATGGGATAAATTAGTCATTTGTTTGGGAGGTGTCAGAAGAGTTCTGGTCACTTAAGTGATTTTTCCCTAGTCTTACAAAACATTCGTTTTATCAAGTTATTATAGACAAACAATTTCATTTCTGAAAATTGATCCATTTGCGTAGGAGGTATTACATTTTCGCTGTATCAAATGATATACTTTTATACTTTACTCTTATGGGGGAAGTTGTAAAAGCAGTGCTAATTGAGTATGTCCTACATTGACTCATGAATCACAAGATAACGAAAATTTCTGCCCTGAAGTACTAAACAGCAATAAAGTCTTTATATGATTATTTCGTCAACTAGTAGTCTTGCTAGCTAAATGACCAAATGAGTGAATTGGCCTTCTTTAGTTCTTTACAAAAAAGTTCTTATGGTGCGATACCAATTCAAAATGTAAGTATGTGACCGTTAAAAGGTGGCTTGCAATATTCTCTTAATTCCGCATTCGGTGTATAAAATGCACATTCATATATCCATAATTGTTGTCGATTATAATCAAGACAGATCGCTTATATGAAATTAATATCAAAAATTCCACTGGGTTTTGCCGTATGAAAGAAAAAGGAAAACATGGAGTACATTTCAGTTGTTTAAAATGTTGAAGTTCATCATTCAACATCAACACTTATTAACAGTAATTAAGCATGAAATACAAAACAAAGCTTTAAAACACTCACTCTGTCATACATACATAGCAGTATATCCTTATGCACACACACACATACAACAAGTTATCAAATACACTTGCACTTCCTCCTAAACTCCAGCATTGTTGAGGATATGTGAAAGAGTTACATGGTTCGTAAACACAATATTTATAAGCTTTTGTGATCTAGAAATTACAGGAATGAGGGATGTCATTAACAAAGTTTTTGTGTGAGTAAATGTCGGAGGATTGGAGGAAATTGCTGCAGAAGTGCGATAACGTAGCGCTGAAGATGATGGTGGAGATGATTCGAGTGCTTACTCTGTCACTGATGGAGGTGATGATGGTTTTGCCTTCCAAGGCGCTGGTGTTGATGACAATGACGATGTTGCTCCAACTTTGTTGTCATTGTTCGAAAGTGTTATGATGTAGTCAGATGACGATGTAGAAGATGGTGATGATGATTTGAAAAGTGTTGTTTCCTATTGAAATCGGAGTAATTTTGATGGCTGTATACTTTACAGCTGCTCTATTACAGAAATATTGCCTCTGGTTGTGTCAGAGACAGTAAAACAAAACTTTTCTATTATTTTGTTTTTGAGTATTTGTAGTTTATACACATTGCCAATTTCAATATTGAGTGTACGTGTATCTTACTGAAGTTGCCGTTGTTGTTGTTATTGTTGTTCTTAATTACTTTGATAAAATCTTAAAATTTATAATTGGATTGATTTTAATTAAGCATGATTCTTCTGTTTTATGGTGTCGTCAAAGTAATGCTGCTGGTTGAACTAAACGGCTTCCATACTTGACAATTGCGCGAAAGTAAGTATTTGTAGGTTATAATACATTCTATATATTTAACAAAAGTGAATTAGTAGTCTGAACATTAAAGCGCGATTTAGTAATATTGTTATAATTCAGCTTAATATTTAATGTAAATCGTACAGTACAATTATTGAAGTAATTGTACTATTAGCTGAGGTTCAAATATTGGAATCTTTTTAAAAATTAGATAAATGAGCAGAATAGGATATCTATGCTATATTACAGCAAAGCGCCATGTCAACCCAATTTATCATTTAACTGGTTAAAGAGCTCCTTGATTACCCGAAAGTCAAAGTGTTTGCTGCTAACCGAAATGGCGTCTCCTACAGAATTTTTGAAGAACTTGACCAATAGTGAAAATGGTCCAAATTCTATTCTAAACTGTCTCTATTCGGAGACGTAATGGATTCTTAACGCGATCTTCGATCCCCAGATTTAATAATCCCATTTTTAAACGTATTCGTCAAGTTGAAAATGGGTGTCGAAACTAAGAAAAAATAATATAGAAATTTTAGGCAGATGAACTGAAGGTAAATTAGTGTCAAAAAGTAACCTGAATTAGTTCATAATAAAAGAAGGAAATAACTTTTTTTCGCATAGAAATTATTGGGGAACAATTAATGTTTGCCAAATTAGCCAATTTCTATATGTGATATCATAAGGTGTGTGGACAGGAAGTCCATTTCAATGGCAGAACTAAATTGACAAAATGACTGATGCATATCAAATTAGTGGAATTGAAGGAGCAACAAATAAAAAAAATAACACAGAAATTTCAGTCAATTGAATTGTCTTATATATAAATTCATCCAACGTTATTTTACGTTGCTGCAAAAAGAACCCGCATTAAAGCACAATCAAAGAAACAAAATTTTAGCTTTTTTTTTTATTTATTTACTATCATCACAGCAGGTAAAAATATTTATATACAAAAGTTTGATATTTTACGTAATGTATTGTAGCAAATATCAACTAGAGTATACAGGAAAGCTACATTTAGATATTTTACGACATTTTAAGGTAAAAAGATAGCAAAAAAGCTTTTAACATTTAGAGAAATTTTAATAGAATATATTTATAGAACTTCCGAGAAGTTGGAAAATATAATTAATTGTAATTAATATCTTATTTCTGCAAAGTGTGAAGATCTGCAATTATCTTCAAATCCTTGTGTTAATTCTTGCAATACGATGATGAGCATTTTGTGATTGTAGTTATCATGTAAGTTATTAGTAGGGTATCTCCGATGTAGATTATGTATTATCCTCAGGTCTTTATTTTAAATAATTTGTAGTTTTTTTGAGGTTTGTCTTTGCAGTACTTGGATACCAAATTTGACATCCATACATCCATTATTATCGATCTTACGCACATATTGTAAATAAGCGTTTTATTTTTATAGTTTAATTTAGATTTTTTGTTTAACAATGGAAATAATGCTCTTCTACATCCAATCGCCTTTGCACATATGTAATTGATATGTTTAATAAAGTTCAATTTTTTATCAAAATATATGCCTAAGTACTTCACTGAATTTTGTAGGCTTATGGTAGTATTAAGAACTGTAAGAGGCCGTGTTGGGATTTTCTTTGGTGATTTGTTGAAACGAAATATTATTGCTTGTGTTTTATTGTGGTTAATTTTAATTTTCCAGTGCTCAAAGTACTTTTGAACTGACAGCAATGTTTTTTCCATTATTTTAAATATTGCATTGAACACTTTTCCGCTAGTTCAAATAGCAGAGTCCTCAGCATAAAATGCTACCGATTGGTTCTTGTTAGCTTTGAAATCGGAAGTGAAAATCGAATAGAGTGTAGGAGATAATATTGATCCATGTGGAACTCCAGCAGGAATCGCTCTCAAAGTCGACACTGCCTCGTTAATGTGTACAGAAAATACTCTATTATGTGAAAATCTTTTGACAATTTTTTGCAAGTAGATCGGGAATTTTAATTCATTTAACTTAAAGATGATTCCATTATGCCAAATGGGGTCAAACGCCTTTTCAATGTCAAGCAAAATTACTCCCGTACTTTTTCCATCTTACATACACCTTCATCAACGTTCTTTTGTTTGCAGTAAAAAATAATCTGAATTAAAGCACAATCAAAGAAGCAAAATTTTAGCTTTCTGAAGTCTTCCTTTTTCGAAAATGTAGAAGGACTGCCAATTGTTATATAATTTATATGTGCGGCACCTCAAAGCGCGTCGCAATGCAATCCATTTTTAAATTTTCTAAATATCAGAGGCATTCTAATTGCACTGAATGAATTAGAAGGCCAATGACCGTAAATATTGATCAAATAATGGAAATTATTAGGCTTGACTAACATGCAAGTACTGTTTCGATTGCCAAAGAACTACAAGACGTATTCAAAAAATAAGGTGGATTTTCAAATTTCGCGAGCTACGTACATTCGACTTTCGATTACTATTTCCTATTTTATGTTGGTACATTCGTCTCGAAGATATGTTGACGGTTTTATCCATACAGCATATTTAGTTTGTTTGTGAGAGACATAAATGAGGCAAGTGTTTTGCGTGTTCGGCGATTTTGTGCTATCGCAAAAATTAATCAAAGAAATTGCATCACATTTTGTGTAAAAAATGGAATTAAGTACTCAAAAGCACTTGAAATGTTGACAGTTACATCCTGTGAGAGCACTCGGAGTCAAAAAATGTTTACAAGTGATACAAGCTTTTCACAGAAGGTCGAGAAGATGTGAAAGACGACGCTCGCTCTGGACGCCCCTCCTCCAGTGAAGAAAATTGTTACGGAGAATTGTCGAATCACAATTATTGTTCCAAAATTGTTGAATTTTGACCAAAACCAGCGTAGCACGAGCATCGCTCATGAATTGTTGAATGACGTCAACGATGATCCAAATTGGCTCAAAAGGCTCATAACTGGTGACGAATCATGGGTATACGAGTATGGTTATGACGTCGAAACCAAAGCCCAATCGTCTCTATGGAAGGGTCCAGTAGAGCCAAGGTCAAAAAAAGCACGCCAAGCTCGATCAAATGTCAAGGTTTTGTTCAGTGTTTTCTTCGATTACCATGGTGTCGCGCGTCAGGAGATCTTACCAATAGGTCGTACGGTAAATAAGGAGTATTACCTTGAAGTTATGTGCCGTTTGCATGGAGCAATACGGAAAAAAACGCCCGAAGTTGTTTAAAAAAAATTCAAGGCTCTTGCATCATGATAATGCTCCTGCTCACTCATCATTGCTTATGAGAGATTATTTGGCCAAAAACAACACATTTATCATGTCTCAGCCACCGTATTCACCAGATTTGGCCCTCTGCGACTTTTTCCGGTTCCCAAGATTGAAGAGACCCATGCAAGGATTGCGATGATTGAGGATATAAAAACCCAATGGCTGAGAGCTCAAGGGCGTACCAAAAAATGCATATCAGAACTGCTTCAGGGATTGGAAAAAATACTGGCACAAGTGTATTATATCTGAGAGGGACTACTTTGAAGGAGATAAAATAGAAATTGATGAGTAAATAAATATTTTTGGTGAAAAATGAAAATTCACCTTTTTTAACACAAGTCGTAAATGTGGCAAACCATGTCGTTTGGAATCATTTCAATGAGGCTGACTACAAAAAGAAGCTCGATATCTGGATGCCGCAGGAGTTAACTCAAAAACTCCCACGGTCCGAATTTCAGTCGGCCAATCGCTGCATACTCTGACAGATGATGAAAGGTGGGCCACTTAAGACAACGTTAAGCAAAAACAGTCGTTGTCGAAACACTAGCAAAGCCAGGATTGGTGGTCCGGAAGGAATTGGCAGGAAATGATCTATTATGTTTTGCTCAATTGCAGGCAAACTTTTAATTCGGACCTGTATTACCACCAATTGATTGATTGACTAATTGAGCTTTGATTAAATGAAGCGTTACTTTGTTCCATCTGTACAACGTCAGGCACACAAATTGGTAGTGAATCACCAGAAGCACTGGGGTCTTGGTTGGGTGTCTTTATGCATCCATTTCATAATTCAGATCAAGCGCCAAGTTATTACCAGCTGTTCCAGCCAATATGCAAATTTTTACTGGCGAAAAATTCGCTTCAAGAGAATCTTGCGAAATTCGACTGTTCCACTTGTTTAGCAATTGGGCGAGTAGAAGGGCACACAATGGAATTGTCTCCAAAATAGCATCAAAACGATGCATATTTGATCTAATTTAGAGCATCCGAGCTTAAAGTCATTCTAAATTATGAATTTATTTCTACTGCAACTTTAATCGCTTTAATTTGATAGAATAAAACCGTAATTGTTTTTAAACAGAATTAAACCTAAATAGATATGCTTTGGACTAAGTTTGATTAAGTTTTAGCCTGCCTTTTTCTTGTATTAAAAAAAGGATTTCTTATCTATTATATCCTTATTAATTATACGCGCCCGTAGAAAATAATTCCAAGCACTCCGATCTTCTGCGCTTCTCCTCCAATTCGTCCCACCAAGTTTCGATAGTATTTCAAAAGCCTGGTCCTTCCAACGGAGTTTTGGTCACCCTCTTCTGCGCCGTCCATCAAGTTTGTTGTCGAAAACTTTCCAAGCTGAAGCATTTGGATCCATCCGCACAACGTGACCCATCCAACGCAATTGCTGTATATTAATGCGTTTGACCACGTCGATGTCGGCATTTAGCTCATGCAGCTCATTATTCATGCGACGCCGATACCCTCCGTTAACGATGATGGGTTCATGTGTTATCCGGAGTATTTTCCTCTCGAAAACTGCCAGCACTGATTCATCCGCTTGCGCCATAACCCAAGATTCTGCGCCATACAACAAGACACGTAAAACCAACGTCTAGTACAGTCGGATATTTGTTTGTCGGGATTTATCATTGAATCGCTTGCTTAGCTCATAATAACATCTGTTGCCAAGCAATACTTTCCTCTTTACATACATGCTGACATCATTTGTTTTGTTTACAGCGGAACGAAGGTAGATGAATTCTTCCACCACTTAAAAATTATAGTTGCCAACGTTCACACAGCGTCCCAAACGAGTAGACTCTTTGGTCGTTGAAAGCAATAACTTTGCTGCTTCCTTGTGCTAACCACAACAGTATGTTGAAGAAGTCGCACGATTGACTGTTGCCTTGCCTAAAACCTCGTTTGTTGCAAAAAGTCTCGCTAAGATCTTTGTCTAACTTTACTGAAGACTTCGTGTCAGTCAGTGTCATCCTACAAAGACGTATAAGCTTCGCAGGAATTCCAAACTCGGACATGGCCTTATACGGTTTTTGTCGTATCAATGTGTCGATCTGTTTTTCTTGGGTCTTCTGCAGAATTTGTCATAGCGTGAATATTTGGCGCGTTATTGATTTACCAGGTCCAAAGCGAAAGTGATAAGGTCCAATCAGGTCAGTTTGAATTGGTTTTAATCTTTCACATATCACACTCGACAGGACCTTATAAGCAATGGGTAAAGGAGTGATGCCGCGATAGTTTTTACAAACACTTGGATCGCCTTTTTTAAACACAGGACACAGTACACTCAAATTCCAATCATCCGGCATGTTTCCTTCGAGTCAAATCGTATTTAGGAGCTAATGCAGGCTGTTTATCAGCTCATTGCCATCAGTTTTAAACAGCTCTGCTGACATGCCATCAGCACCCGCAGCTTTGCTGTTTTTAAGCTGCAATACTGCTGTTTTGATCTCTGGCTTGGAGCCAGCAATTTGTATCATCGTCTATAATTGGTGTGATTTCCTCACTCGTGATGCCATCCAGAACTAAGAGCTTATAAAAATGCTCTCCTTATAGTTGCAACACATTTTCAAACCTGCGACCAGATTTCCCACGCTGTCCCTACAGCAGAGAAGCCATGTTCCATACCCTGTACTTTTTATCTTTTGGTAGAATTTTCGGGCTTCACCTCCTTCCCTGTACTTTTCTATTTCCTCACTCTTGCACTCTATCCACAATCGCTTATTCCGCCAAAAAATAAAGTATTTAAACACTCGAAATGTTAAAGCGAATAACCCGAACATTTTCTCAAATGTTAGTCATCGATTTATTATCTACCAATAATCAAATGATTGGTAAGTCTCTCTAAATTGACACTCTATTCGATAGCCTCCATATAACTATTTGCTGACATTCGTTTTCTCTTACTTCAAAATTCATTAGAATATGTTTCTGCTTAGCAAATTAACGTAGAAGTTATGAATTTCCAGACAATAATGGGTTTACTTGCCCGTGTTTGTGTGTAACCGATATACATGTCTGCCTTTTTATAGACATCCAACATCAGTAAAATTAAAATATGAACTTAACAATTACTGAATTAATAATATACTACACAGCAATAACTATATGGATGCAGTCGCAAGTCATACTCACATGTTCCAGTAATGGTTAAAAGTTCTTTCAACTTGTCACAATGTACGTGGCAGTAGCAGTAGCTATGATATTGTTGGTGAACTTCTTTGTGTGATGAACTTTGCTTTTACTGGTGTAACAACAACAACAACAACATCGGCGTGAATGAAATAGGTTTATAACAACAATACAATTCCCTACAATAACATAAACTGTCAATTATGAAGAAATGCTCTGAAGTCGCACAAATTTCTAGTAAAAGTTTCCAAACAATCAAACGATAAAGGTATGAGAAATGATTTCTTATGATTGATATGAAAGGATTACACGACTATGAGGTATTTAAGCTTAAGCCAAATAATGGACCTTAACAGCCCAGCAAAAAAAGTCATTCAAAAGATTAACATTTTCACCACTTTCAATAGTACTACAAAGGCATATTTATTACCTCCATTGAAACATTTTTATACCGCCTCCAAATCTAAGCAAACTCGGTAGTTCTTATTAAATTGAATCACATTTAATATTAATTTGTTTGGATTCGACTGTCACATAATCACATTTGATTGAAACACTGTTTTACGGCTTAATTTCGGTCTGACAACTCTGATCCAAAAACAACATTTTTTTTTTTGTCAAATGAAAAATTGCACCAAAACAACTTATTTCTCATTGCTATTATAAATCTCATGGTAACGTGAAAAAGGCACACCATAAAAACCCTTTTCCTTACCATGACAAGCTCGTGTTAAATTTATTGGTGATTACGCAAATCTTCATCACTTTGCCCCAAATATTGTGGGGAATTTCAGCTTCCGTAGATGTACTTTTTTTACTGAGAATGGTTAAAATTTAGAGACAGTAATTGTTTGTTAGGTCTACCACCTTATTATAGAAATTCTGGGCTTTAGTTATTTCCGCCCATTAAACCTGAATGAAGTAGACCGTTTAAGAGACAACGCAAACAGAAAATCCAAGCCTTTGTAAAGCTTTCTCCGACACATTTTCATAATGATTGTTAAACAGTAATAATTTCTTAGCCACTTACTGTAATTGAAATACATCGTAAGGAAATCTAAAGCGTCATATTGATTACTCATACATTCTCGTACGTCCGCATACATGCCAACATATATGTTTGTGTGCATGCAATTTACGAAATAAATCCCAACTAAACTCAACAACAATGGACGATAACTGTTGAAATGTTTCCAATGGACGAAGCAAATTTACTGCATATGCTATATGGCAGTCGACTGCGAACATGCAACGTGTAAATATGGTGCAAGACGCGATTAACTGCATGCAACTTTCATGTGAAATTTTACACATACTCCATCATTTGTACACATGTTGCCAACCTATGTATCGTATTTATGAATGTGCAGACATTGTTCGTAACATAGACTTCGTTGCATTTACCTTCTAAATGGACGGCAACTATCGCAAACGTGGACTAAGAACCTAATATTAAAGCCGATGAAAGGAATAAAGGAACAAGAGGAATACATCACAAGTTTACCAAAATATTTAGAAGTATTTCAAAGAAATTATGCAAAATGAGGCATGGGTATACAGTAAACGACGTCAATTCCTCTGAATGGGAAGATGTCTCATGTATTTGGATAACAATATGCTGGGGCATTTTCATAAATTAGCTCACAAACACACCTATACGTGTTAGAAATGGAAGTGTGGAAAATTAGATGTTTGATACTTTAAAAGCTGTCGAAATATTTGGCACATTAAAAACTAACCCATAATTTTTCCTACAGATGGCTTTAGCAATCTCGAGTTGCGTAAGTGCGATCGAGTTACGCTAGATGGCGCTAGAACGATGAGATTTCGTACTCAAAATACTGCTCACACAATTTTGTGATTGCTTGACTCATTGTCCGATAAGGACGAAAGGGCAAGTCAGAAGGCTAAAATTATAAATAGTATTTACGATCTTGATACTATAACAGACAATCGTGTGCAGTTTTGGTTTCGTCTGTTGCAACCCGGTAATTCTGATGTCAAAGATGCATCACGCTCTTGAAGACCGATTGTTGAAAATGAGAATAAAATAATGGGCATCTCCAATGCCGACTGTCTTGTAGACACTGTTTCGATGGGTGAAGTGCTAAGAGTTGAGAAAAGAACATTTAGAACCATACGAATAAGATGGATACAAAAAGAACACGAAGAAAACCTCAAGGACCGCATTTCCATCTCCACACCACCGGTGAATAGCAACAAAATCCACCGGTTTCCGAAGAGGGTGATAACGGGTGATAAAAAGTGGATCACTCGTGACAACGTCAAGCGAAAACGGTTGTGTTCGAGTAGCTCTAGGACGGCGCAAACATTGGACCACCCAGGATAAACGACCAGGAAGGTTTTGCTGTGTATTAATTGCTCCTTTACTTCAAAGCTCTTAAATCAAACCAGTACTATCACTAATTGAACCGTTTAAAGTAGGCAATGGCCCAGAAGCGACCGATAGGAGAGGAGTTGCGTTCCATCAGGACAAATTTAGGCCACATACACCGATGGTGGCTCGTCAGAAGCTTGATTGGAAGGTTCCGATGCGCCCACCTTGCAGTCTGGAATTGGTGTTAAGTTGTACCATCTATGGCTAAAGATTTTACTAGTGAAAAATATGCTTAAAAAAAGAAGCTTTTAAACACCGGCTGTGACAATGCGGAAAGGGGTTTCTCCGAGGCATAGTCGAATTATTCTCAAAAAATGGCCACAAGTTATTGAAAAAAATAAAGCACATTTATCAAAATCGGACCACTCTAATTATGCTGTCTAAACTTCAAAATTTTAGCCACAATTTTAAGATTATACACATATTTAAATTTACAATTGAATTTATATTAAAATTAACCTTTTTTTGTACATTAAAATGTACTTTTGTGAGAATATTATTGTGAATAAACTTAAATTTTTTCCCCTGAAGTGTTACATAACTCCATTGAGTGAAAATTTGTGTACTAAATGTAACTGAATTTTGAATATAAAATTAACTGTTGTCGAAAGTTTTGTAATAGGAAAAAATCACTTACAAATCAGATCTCAACTGGTAAGCACAACCCGTTGCATCAATAAATCTCCTTTGAATTGGCACTAATTCTGGGTCTCATCCTTTATTTATCGCCACTTGTAATTTCTACCAGATCAATTTAATTACATATAATTTCACAGTCATGTGAATTTCACAGTCATGTGAAATTATATGATCCAAATTACAAGTTCCAATTTTCAGTTCTCTGGTAGAAACCAACTGTGAAATTGGTCCTCCTAAAGATCATCGCTATTGGATAATTCGCAATACAGTCCAACATTTACATTCCACAACTACAACGAGAGAGGCACCAAATTGATTAGAGGATTCCTCGCTACTCCCCTTGCTATCATATCAATCATCTCTATCAATCTATCACCACCTCTGTACACTGAGTAAAGTTTTCATTGTTAGGCAAACACAATCCACTTTTTTTTACCACACCATATATTTTCTATCTACCATCACTATACTTTACTTACCTAAAATTCGTTAATCTGCAGAGAATATGTGTATATTTAAGACCCAGAAGTACGAATATATACATATATTTCGATATCTATATTTTAAAATTATAGCACTGCATGTAAAATATCATCTTTTAATAACAGTTCGTGTGTCGGACTGCATGCTACAAAAGATAATTTTAGTAAATTTCATGAGACTGATTAAATCTACTGACACAATATTTGTATATCTTCACCCGAGGGAATGAAGATAAATATCATTTGATAAAATGTAACATCTAGAGAAAATCATTTAAGGTAGCAGAAAACTTCCACACAAATGTATTTCATGACTTTTTAAGTCGATTAGCTATGTTCGTCTGAATGGTTGTTTAGCAGGCTATTGTCGACAAAACATCGGGCTACCCTTCCCGTGGCGTCTCCAATAAAAAGTTATCGATTTTCCGGAATTTCGTTTTTCCCCGTAGCTCATATTTCAGCAATCTAAACTTTTGCTCAATGTTTTGTTATGTAATTCTTAGTAAAATTTGTAAACGATTTAAAACGGTAATCGCCTTTACCCAATAGCTAATCTCTTAAAACTGAAATTAAGGTAGTTGGTATATGGGTTTCGGCATTAGTGGACGACATCTAAACGGAGGCCGCCCGTGTCATAAATTTTAATTAGTACTAACAAGTGCCTGCTACATCATAAGCCGGAGTATATCAAAAACATTAAACAAGAACTTGAATTATTTTGCAATTTGTTTAGCACTGGTGAGAGTAATCTTCTTACCAATTTTCACGATTGTCACTCTAACATTTTGGTCACAAATTCTTTATCTCACACCCGGTTAAGCTTCCAACAACTTAAAATTCGGACATAACGGCTTACATTATAACCACACCACTTTAGCCACTTTAGTTCTTTGTTTCAATCCTGTGTAACACTTTTGATTGTTAGATGAATGTACGGGTTCCGGAAAATTCCTCTTAATCCTACGCCCACATCGTAATAGTAATGTCCACCATCAACCCTTTGCCTTGGGCGTTGACTAAATTTTTGTCCATGTTCTTTACACTTTTTCCTGAATTTTTACAAATTCTCAAGAATGCGCGCTATAATATTGATGTTAATTTTTCTCCCCTTCCATTCGGTTTTGTATAAACTAAAGTAGGAATTTTGAAAAAATCTTCTCTCGCTCGCCTATTGATCACTTCCAATTACTATGAATCTGGCGCCTACTATTTATAGTCTTTAAGAAAGATCATCGTGCCAATTTGCGTAATTCTAGATTTAGCTGTTTAGTCTGGCCAACGGTAGCATTTTTGTCCTTTATATACTGTTTGTACCTTTAAAGGCACGAATTTAAAAGTTGTCTGCAAGTGGAATATAGACACCAATTTTCTTGATTCTATCTCTAGTCGTGTGCACTGCATGATCATACCGTATTGTATCCTTTTGCTCCTATTTTTGTTCCTAAAATTAAGATTTTAGAAATTTCACAAAGTCCCATCTTGTCGCATGATTCCCCAGGAGTTGAATGCGCAGACCAGTTTTCGTGATTCCAAGAGCTATTCTAGGTGGATGTTGGTAACAGATTTGAGTGCTTTTCCTCGCGCGCCCACTCTATAAGTCGTTTTTGTAGGCGTTGATCAGCCAGTAACGCAAGAATTTTATATCGGGTCGTTCAGAAAGTTCGTTCGGTTAATCCATTAATTCTATACGTCACTTCTCATGACGTAGGATTTCTTTAAACTCTATCAAAACTTCCCCCCATCCCTCCTCTAAGCGGCTTACTATTGTTTACTTGTGTTCTCGTTATAGCGTTTAAAAAAAAGTTTTAAAAAGTACAAAAATAAGCGAAAAAGAGTGTTTCAGGCGTTTTATGTTGTATTATTTCCGAAAAGGAAAAACGGCTGCTGAAGCCTGCCGAAAAATAAAGTCTGTTTATGAAGGAAACGGACCAAATGATAGAACTTGCCAGAAATGGTTTAATAGATTTTCTACGGGCGACTTCTCCGTAACTGACGCTCTCAGATCAGGACGACCAAAAGAAATTGTTTTCGGGGAGGTGAGAGATTGTGAAATTTTACACATACTCCATCATTTGTACACATGTTGCCAACCTAAGTATCGTATTTATGAATGTGCAGACATTGTTCGTAACATAGACTTCGTTGCATTTACCTTCTGAATGGACGGCAACTATCGCAAACGTGGACTAATTACCTAATATTAAATCCGATGAAAGGAATAAAGAAAGAAGAGGAATACATCACAAGTTTACCAAAATATTTAGAAGTATTTCAAAGAAATTTTGCAAAATGAGGCATGGGTATACAGTAAACGACGTCAATTCCTCTGAATGGGAAGATATCTCATGTATTTGGATAACAATATGCTGGGGCATTTTCATAAATTAGCTCACAAACGCACCTATACGTGTTAGAAATGGAAGTGTGAAAAATTAGATGTTTAATACTTTAAAAGCTGTCGAAATATTTGGTACATTAAAACCTTTTCCTGCAGATGACTTTAGCAATCTCGAGTTGCGTAAGTGCGATCGGGTTACGCCAGATGGCCCTAGAATGATGAGATTTCGTTCTCAAAATACTGCTCACATAATTTTGTGATTGCTTAACTCATTGTCCGATAAGGACGAAAGGGCGAGTCAGAAGGCTAAAATTATAAATAGTATTTACGATCTTGATACTATAACAGACAATCGTGTGCAGTTTTGGTTTCGTCTGTTGCAACCTGGTAATTTTGATGTCAAAGATGCATCACGCTCTTGAAGACCGATTATCAAAAATGAGGATAAAATAATGGATATCTCCAATACCGACTATCTTGTAGGCACTGTTTCGATTGGTGAAGTGCTAAGTGAGAGATTAAATGATTGTCAATCCATGTGCAACAGTTAGAGAAATAGCTGAAATGATCAAAAAATCGGTCTCAACCGTTCACGGGGTCATAAAATAGTTCGGATTTGTGAGCAACCCCGATGTGTGGGTACCTCGCACTCTCTCTCCGAGGCCTTACACTGCCTTATGGACCCGTCAAAAACTGTCTGAGCTTGGGTGGAGGCTTTACCTCACCCAACCATCCGACTATCACCTATTTCGCAGTTTGAGCAACCATTTGAAGGATTTGAATTTTTCAGGTAGTGAAAAGTAGAAGTTAACGCTTTTTTTCACAAAACCCACGCGAGTTTTATAAGAGAGAAGTTAAAAAGCTCCCAGATAGGTAGGAAGAAATTATTAAAGAAGGAGGAGATTATATAATAGATCAAAATAATTGTTTTTCTGTGTATAAATTTGTAAATAATTTTTTTTTTTAACCAAATGAACTTTACGAGCAAACCAATATTTGTAAATATGGATGTGAAAAATATTTGGACCTAAAATAAATCCGTTTTTATCTCCTGAACTTCAATTTTATAAGATTGACATAAAAAAATAAATATCAACTTCAGCCAAATATAGTAAACACTGAAATCTCACATTTTCTGCTATTACAAAATATTACTTAGAAAGTGCAAATGCCATCAATAATTACATTTCCGTTACGCAATTGTAACGTATTATTAGGACATGTCCACAGTCTCACACTAGTATGGCAAAGAAAATAGCAACTGAGCCAACAGTTTATGGCGCAAATAGGAGCGGTGGTACTGCTGATGTAATGGTGTCTGTTATTGACAGTTAACACTATAATCATTTAACTTTGTCCTTGCTGGGAAAAATTCTAAGTGAGTGTCGTGGCACAAGTATGTGTTGAATGTACGAGTACGTATGCATTCTACCCCGTTCTCTTTTATAAATCTTTTCTTCTGTTTATGACATGTTGCATTATTCAGCCAGAAAAAAACGAGTCAGGAAACTATGAGAATTATGAAATACAAAAAAAAACCTTACGATTTCAATATGTGCAACTGTAAAAGAGCAAACATTTATAGTTACTTTTGAAACTGTTGCCTGCCGTCTATTACTGGTTGCCATTTCAAATTATAGCTTAGTGTTTTTACTTCAATTTTTGCCCTTCCAAATTGTAGTTCTTCTAGGTTTTTTTTTTCGTGGATGTATTACATTATGCACTTATAATTAATTTAAATGCAGTGAGGCAATGAGGCATGCGACATGGTATGTTGACAGCTCGACCGGGGTACGGTTTTAGACAAAACTATTATTCTTTATTTTAAAAGTATGCTAAAGTCTCAACGTCAGTATTGTTAAGATCCTTGGTTTAAGTATTACGGTATGTTCCAAATGGATAACCCTGCTTCACATTTTAATGAGAGATAACACATATATTGTTAACATATTCTTTATCGTAGAATGTTGAGCAAGCAAACATACGAGTATTTAGTTCTCAGAAAAGTTCTGACTTCAGTTCTACAAAATATATATTAATAAAAAACACAATTTGTATAAGGAATCCACTTTTGTAACCGCACCACTGGAATGAGAGTTTTTGTCCATTGTGAGCAAATGCGGCACTCCAATGTATGAACTCGAAGTATCTGGTTGTTGAAAATATCACCGTCCTTCTTGATTTCCATATTAATTTAACACGTACAGGATGGCTGATAGTTATTGATACCAAGATATTACTTAAAGATTTTAAACTAGGAAACTTGAAAAGGGTATTAATTTTAGAACATAAGAAAAATACAAATATTGGAAAAAATTTTGATTTGTCAGAAGGACTAGAAACATCAAACATATTCGACGGACACAAATTCGAATAGTGCATAAAACGAACAACAATTTTCGGAGGTTATTTGGCTACACCAAATCACTTTTATCAAAAATGGTAAAAATAAACGTCCAGTACCAAACTCTTTGCGAAGGGAACCCGCTTGACAAATGTGGAGCGCCAACAACAATAAGATTTTCTGACTGAAGACTGCATAATCACAATATGACACAAAGAACAGCATTTCCAGACAACCACTCTTCAAACTTTGACAAAGTACAAATGTTACAAACTGAGATCGATTATAATGTATGATAAGATTTATACAGGAAGTCCGTCGGGAAGGTATACTACTTTGCTTTGCCGCCATTTTGGTAAAGATTAGTCTTGACAGTTCATATTTGCCAGTTGTGAAGTAGAGACGTGGCAAATTTATTATGGGAAAATATTCGATAAACCAACGTGTTTTAATCGTTAAAACATTTTATCAAAATCAATCATCGATTACTGTGACGATGATAAAATTACGTGAAATTTTTGGGAGAAATTACGTAAAAACAAGATGCACTATTTATCGTGTAGTGAATGATTTCGAAAAAAGAGGGTCTGTAGCTGATAGGGCCAAGCATGGACCGCAACGTACTGCAAGATCGGCTATAAACATTATTCAAAACAATCCATCAACCTCAATTCGACGCTGTACTCAGGAGCTTGGTCTTCAAAGAACAACTTTGGCTACAATTTGGACAAGGATTTGCATTTGTTTCCATTTAAGAAAGATTCAGTTGACACAGGAGCTTCTTCCACAAGATCATTTACGCCGCCGTGCATATGCCAATAGGATGTTACAGCTCGCCCATGACAGCCTCGATTTTCATGAAAAAATCATAATGAGTGGCGAGGCACATTTTATATTGAATGGATATATGAATAAACAGAATAGTCGGTTCTGCGCAATGGAAAACCCTCAAGTTATTAACCTTTGCATCCATTAAAAGTGACAGTCTGGTGTGCAATTTGGCCACGAGGAATCATTGGACCTTTCTTCTGTGAAACTGAAAACGGCCTAACGGTAACTGTCAATGGGGAGCGATATCGTGATATGACTGAAAAATTTTTAACTTCACAAGTGCAAGATTTGGGCTCGATTAATATGTGGTATCAACAAGACGGTGCCACATCACACACAGCCAGGATTACAATGGAATTACTGCGAGACTTTTTTCCACAACAAGTTATTTCAAGAAATGGTGATGTTGATTGGCCTCCACGGTCGCCTGATTTGACTGCTCCTGACTTCTTTTTGTGGGGATATCTGAAAAGCGAGGTTTATGCAAACAAACCAGATACGCTTAAGCAACTCAAACAAAATATTTGTGATGAAATTAGAGAAACGCCGCGTGAAATGTGTGAGAATGTAATGAAAAATGTGATCTAAAGGGCTCGCATAATAATAATACATAATTGCCGGTATTAGATAAAACATTTATCAATATAAGATTCATTCTCTTTCATTTAAACAAAAATTATAAACAAACAAAGTAGTATACCTACCCAACGGACACCCAGTATATCGTGGTATTTGGCAATGAACGAAAAATCCAGACAAAATGTTCCAAAATTTAGAAAAAATGGAATATTAGTGATATTGACTGACATTTTATTTTTGTTACTCCCAGCCAAATGCAAAGTATGTTAACCAATTTACATTGCCTGCATTTTTCAGTCATAAAATTACACCAATAATACCTGAACTATTGTAATTATTTGTGTGCAGAGTACCAAAGCATATGCTTGGGTTATGAAGGATCTTCTGTGAATGAAGTTTCTTCCCTTATTTGATAGACAATTTACTTACCAAACTTTCCCAAACGACTTTTTGAACTTTTATTTGCCGTCTAAAATACGAAAATCCATGGACAATAATGTGTTTGTTTTTTTTTTTCTTTTTATTAAAAATCTTATCACATTTATTTACTGTGTTTCTTAATCGCATTTTTGTTTAGTTATTTTCATAGAATTTGTCCATTAATTACAGTTGAATTTTATGTTCGACATTTCATTGAGGAAACTTAATTACAGGCTATGATTAATTTAATTACTGTTTTTCGTTTTGTTAATATTCGTATTCTAAATTTTTACGATAATTATTTATATGTAAATTAGTAGCTCGTTAATTACAGATTACAATACAATATTTTTGTTACGAATATTTTATTAATTTCTATATCTATCTCTGATTAAGTTTTGCTTATATTTTTTCCATTATTATTCGGTAATTAATTTATTTTCTTGCTTGGAAAAATGGTGTATCGTTCTTTTGAAATTGTAAAAAGTGCAATTTAGCCAACCTCGGTTTAATATTCGCTTGTTTGTTGAAACTACTTTTTGTTGTTTATACGTTTTTAATTTCCTTTATACTTGCTTAATTATAAATAGGTTGTATATTTGTTGTTGTTCGGTTCATTTCGGTTTTCTTATAATGTGATTGTCATACAAAACATTTCACATAATAGTTAATAATTTACATTTTTCGCTTTAAATAAACTTAACGAGAATTTTTTTTTTAAAGAAAACTTTTTTTCTTAAATGAATGCAAGCAAGTGTGATTGTGTTTTTTGTACAAATGTTACAAAATTAAACAGATTATTAATAAAATATTTTATGATGCATCTGGAAAAGATTGAGGAATCAAATTTTATAATTCAAAAAGAAATATTGAAATAAGTGGAAATAAGCTAAAGTGACACATTACGATTTTAACCATAGAGTTTACATTTTGAATCTCAAGGATGGAATATAGGAGAGATTCTTACTTTCGGCAAAGCTTACAAGTATTCTGTTTCTAGATCCAGCTTAACGACTATTTCGAATGTCAGTTTAAGAGGTTTAAAGTGAACATATAAATTAATCGAAGTGTTCATCAGAAACATTGAATTGTCGTTCAGAGAAAGATGTGATCGTTATATTGGAGCTCGAATCTACCATCATATAAATGGTAGTCTCGCTTACAAACTTTCGTGCCACTGCCGGTAACACATATAAATTTATTGCAGTACTCGTAAAGCTGCAATTGAGTCTAAACTCAAGTTTTTTCCCGACATAGCTGTCGACTGTTTTTAATTCAGATTTGAACAGGTATCTATTTGTCTCTAAAAAAAAAGCTGGTAGAAGTAGGTAGATGGATATATAAAAATGACTTAATAGCTGGCTGAAAACTAATAGCAAAGTTCATTTCGTTTCCAAATATTACCGTCTTGATACGCTTCTCCGAAACTTCTCAATGTCTTGTGCCCTTAGAGGGTAAATCATATAGAAAAACGAACTCGCTTACATATGATACACCCTGTAGAGTTGGACAAATGAAATATCTCCAAAGTTTTAGGGAAAAATTAATATTACGGCATTGATTTCATAAGGCTGATAAACGGCAAATAGTATGGATTTGAACCCAAATGCTTTAAAACAAGATTAATCTATCTTATAGATCCCAGAGACAGGGAGAGAGAGAGAGAGGAGAAAGATAGAGAGAGAGAGAGATAGAGAGATAATTTCTCTATAGTAATTTAATCCCTACGCTTGCTTCCCGTGACCAACCATCTGTTCGTTCTGCCATAATCTTTTTTCTTCGATAACCTCGTAATGTTCGCAAATAGGAAATTTATTATTTATTTAGTTCAAATGTGACAAAAATTTTTGTTTTTAGAGAAAAATTAGACAAAAATTTCACCAATCTTTCGAGTTACAAAGGCGATCCAAAAACTAGCCGATCACGCAGAGAAGACACAATAAAGTTGGGAAGTTTTTCAACACAATCTGCTTTTAGGTCGATATACTTTTTCCTGCGATATTCAATATATATAGTAAGAACTGCCAAACTCCTTAAAATAACCATCAACCACATATTCCACCTCTTCTTTGTTGGCAAATCTTTTGCCACCGAGTCATTTTTTCTAGTTTAAAAACAGAAAATAGTGCGAGGGAGCTAAATCTAGCGAATAAGGTGAGTGATGAAGCAACTCGAAATTTAGTTCATTAATTTTGCCCATAGCAATAGTGGATGAGTGGACTGGAGCATTGTCTTTTCAATGGGACCTTTTTTTCATAATTTCATTACCTAAGCGCTGCAACAAATTAACAATCGGTAAAATCAATAATCGTTAAAAATAATTGCATGCGCATCCCAAAAAACAGACGCCATAGTCTTCCCTGCTTATGGAACCGTCTTCTAGTTCTTTGGGCGAAATCTCCCATTTCAGTCCACTGCTTTGACTGTTTCTTTGCCTCTTGTGTGAAGTGGTGGACCCATGCCTCATCTATGATTAAAAATCGGCGCAAAAATTCAGCTTTATTACGGTGAAACATCGCCAAACAATCTACTGAAACATCTTCACGACGCTGTTTTTGCTCTACTGGAAGCCAGCGCGGCACCCATCTTGCGCACAGCTTCCTCATCTTCAAATCTTCGGTCAATATATGATGTATAACACATTTCAGCTAGCTCACGCACCATCAGCCGAATTCACGGCTGCAACCAATCCAGAGGCGGTCATTTAAATGACATTGTATTTCATACATAATGGCAAGGCTCAATCATTATAATGGAAAGAAGTCTCATCGAAATCATAGCTTTATGTGCGTTTTATTCAAATTTTCTCTTGAAACCGAAGGCAGCTCACTGTCGTTAATGAATCAGACGTTACAACTAACAATTTAACTTCAGAACATCTATCAATTTATATTTGTGGTGCCAGATGAAGTTTCTTTAAGATTTGCGGCAATTATACTGCGTACCTGTCTGCTAGCCACACAGACAGACATCATTTATTGATATACAAAATCGTGAAACACATTTGGTCTAAAGGTTCTTAGCACTTTAGACGCTTGCTTCTGGGTCATATCATGATATATACCTTCATTGCTTCGGGTGAAGAGATAAAAACCAGTGCAACTCATAATTTATGAAATTCGGTTTTATAAGCTTTGTCTTTAATCGTAATTAAACGATAAAGAATTGTGTCGTTCTTAGATTTTCTGTTACCATAAAATACTTTATTAATTTACATGATATTTATGATTACCTATATTTTCGAATAGAATTGATTTTAGGCAATAGAAATCAACATAATTAATTAAAGTGAATTACTTTTTGTATTTACATATGCTGTTGAAGCGTCTAGGTTTTCCATCTTTTATTGCAAGCTATAAATTTGATTGATTTTGTTTAGATTTCTTTTAATATTTCTTACGTATGTACATAAATATATTTGTTTCGTTTTTTTTTCTAATTTCCTTTATTTATATTAAGGACTATCAAACAGGTTATTCATTTTATTAAAAAAAAAATTGAAATATTTACAAATACATATTTTATTTAATTATCAATTCGTTTCACGTTGGGTGCTAAAGTACTGTAGTTTCTATATAGATATTGCTTATTGTGAATGTTTCGAAAACAAACAAAAGCCCAATATAATTTACAAGCGTATACACTGTAATGGAAAGTAAATGTTAAATTAAAAATAGGAATGGACACATTAAAATAAGATATCAAATGATTTTTCTACTTACAGGTGGAAATTGTAGTCTAAAAAACTACTTGCAAAGTGAGTGCCTGATTCGAGTGTAAGTTGTACTGTCCATCATATATCGATAGTTAAGACCTGCTGTGATTGTTCTCAGAAAACATTGACAGAAAAATGAGCATGTGATTTTTTTAAGTATGGATATTGTTTAGCATCAGACCTTCGGACAAGCCGTCTCAGAAAAAATCTAGTTAATAACTGTTGTCTCTTGATGGCTTAAATATTTAAAAATCACTTCAGAGAGAAACCAAAAAACCAGTACAAAAATTGCAGTCTTGAAAACTGATGTGGATATCGTTTTATTCAAAAGTCTGTATGCAGCTTTGAAGAAATGTGGGGATTATTTTAGATAATTTGTATGTGAGGTACAAGAATACGTTATTCGAGATATTTTTTTTTTTTTAATTAAACATTATTAGCAATACAATTGATCAAAACTACTAATTAGGGATTAGAAATGGAGGTTGGAAAATCAAATTTCGATATATCGCTTAATTTGTTTCGTAGGTATCAGATGAGGCAATGCCGTTCATTTTCATTCTCATAACAAAGTTCATCAAGTGCATGATGTCCGGTAAATTGTACTGAATTCGGTACAACTACCTAAAAGACATGAAGCTAAAAATATATTACAGCTAAAATTATATAAAAAAAATAAATAAATATATGATATAAATATGTATATGCGTAAGTAAATGATAGGTTTTTCAAAAAAAAAAAAAAAATAATATATATATCTACGAATAAGTGGGTTAAACGGGTCGTATGTATGGCACCAAAAGGGTGTGGTACTAAATTGATCAAATGCCTGGCGTTTGCTATATTTTTATTGAAAGAAACTTCACTTTCATCAGCTTTTAAAGTCCAATTAAAAAAATATTTGATAGATAATTTGGAAACGCTTCTAACATAATTCTTTTTATCTCTCCTATTACTAAATATTTTAGTGTTGAAAGAGATAATGCTAAGACTGATGCTAGATCGGTCATTTCAATGAGAGCTGCCAAAATGGCACGGTTAATTGGTCGCTTTGTTTTAAAATTTTACGTAGCACTGGAAACAAATACAATGGATAATAATTTAAGGTACTTCACTTAACGAAATAGGAGTGTAACTCCTGAAATCGGTCACTCTACATGTGAGTAACCACAAGCGGTGAGCCGATGTAGTCCATTTTCGACCCATAAACGGACATTACTCAATCGGCCTAAAAATTCATGAAACCCACTAGATCAAAAGAAACTTGATACTTCCTTCTTTGTCTTACATTTTGGCCATATCAAAACATATATATAATTTTATTCCTATCCATGTCCTATCCATTCTTATCCTATCCTATCCGCCTATCCAGTCTTACAAAAATGTACTTTTTGTATTAAGAATTTCTAACTCATAATGAAATATGTGCTGTCATTAGGAAAATATATTAAAGTTCAATCTTATTCTAGCAAAAAAAAAAAAAAAATCAACATGATTTATTTTAGGTATAAAAAGTTGTTTTTTGTTCACTTAAATATTTCAAAAATTAAAAGTAAATTGACATTTGCAATGTAATTAAACAGGGCAGAATTTCAAACTGACTCTTTGGAGAGTAGAAGAAAGGTAAAACTCACTTTTAGTAGTTACACAAAAATATCAAATTACTTATTATAGCACAAAGATTAATTGAAATGGTTTACACAAAATGTTCATACAGGCGCAGAAATTCGTGAAGTGCCAAAATATGAATGACGAATCGCTCAGTCATCGGATATTGATTACAATCAACGTAGAGTAAAAGAAACTAGCATGGGAATTGTAGTCATGGTAATTGACTTACATTCATCCCGTTGCATTATCACAAAAAAACAAAAAAAAAGTAGCCTATTGCCAGAAGAGAGAGAAATTTTGTACAAATTTAAGAACAAGTTAAATGTAAACCTAAAGCTAATGCTATATTAGTCCCTGATACATTTTCATTTGATGTATCTTCTTTTCGTGTATGCATGAAAGTCCACCACCTGTCTACAAGCTCTACAATCGGCACAGAATAAATCTTTAAAAACTGTTTTCAATCTACCTATGAGATTCAGTACGTCTCCTTTATATAAAGATTACGACACAAATGTTTTACCTGTTAAGGGATCATACAAACAACAACTTCTGCTCTATGTCCACAAATCAATAAATGGAATTGAAGTCTTTACAACATTCTTTTATAGCAGCATGTCATATACCGATAGATCAACCCGCCAAACAATGGGTTTAAATATCGTGTTTTGTCGGTTAGAGTTGACCAAGCAACGTGTTACATTTGCTGGACCATTTGAGTATAATCAATTGCCAACATACTTGAAATGAACTTCACTTTTATCAGCTTTTAAAGTCCAATTAAAAAAATACTTGATAGATAATTTGGAAACGCTTCTAACATAATTCTTTTTATCTCTTCTATTATTAAATATTTTAGTGTTAATATTTGTTATGGTAGTATTACATGAATGGTTTTAGTTGCTTATTAGCCTCTATAAAGCCAATCTGGCGCTGAGGTAAATTGTAATTAGCTTATTAAACTGTAATAAATAATTCATTTAAAAAAAAGAGCCCTGTTTAATTTTAATGTTCTTACCAAAATATCTCCGAATTACCGTTTAATACTTTACTGATTACTTATCGTACTTACTATATCCATGCCTTACTGTATCCCTTACTATATTTATCCCTTAGAAGTTACAGAGAATTTATAAATTTTTCAAATTTAACTGATTTGCATATGAGATACTATGTAAGTTTACTACAGATCTGCTGTTTTTTAAATTCTACTGAATTTAGTGTAATTGAATGAAAGGTAGGAAACTAAGTATAATTGGTTAATTTCCATTTACGGTCGATTTTTTACCATATTACCCAACATTACAATGTAATGAAACTAACAAATGTTTGCGTTACTGCAGCCTCCCGTTTAGAAATTATGGAGGAAACAAGAATTTGATAAAATTCACCAATTTGTATTGGAGGTACTCGGAAGGGTGTGGTGCCAATGCCGCTCATTTTTTTTTTTTTTTTTTTTTCAAAACATAACTTATCAAACGCTTTACGTGCACCACAAATGTGATTGTGTTCAGTGTAATGGAATAAAATATATGGAATAAAGTACAAATGGGTTAACTCTAACATTTGTATGGGATATACTAGATGTGTCTTGTAAAGTCGGTTGATTTTTTCAAATTTTACCGAAGATTATGGAACAAAAATGTAGGTAAGTGAAATCAACAAAATTAATAATTGAATTTTGATATGTTGGTCGATTTGCTTCGGAGATATTAGAATATGTAGATCTATATTGCTCTATCTCTATCTATATTGCTTGCACCTTAAATGCTTCCTCTGGGTTTTCTATTTGTTGTTCTGTCAAGAGTTGTTCGATGTATACAACGTCTTGTTGATAGTAAAACATTCTGGTGAAATAAATTAATGTACCGCTAAGTGTGTAGAATCGGTCACTTGAAAAAGATGGTCCAGAATAGGCATTAAAAAAATACAACGTACAAAATGTTGTGTTTTTAAAACCTACAAGGTAGAAAATTCACGTGGAAGATTTAATTACGGATTTATCGCAATTAGAAAACAGTATTCAAATAAATAATTTATAGATAGCATACCATTATGGTCAAATTTAAGAGTCGTATTTTTCAGTTTTCAATCAATTATAAAGCAACATAACGAACAAAAGAAATGATTTTGATAATTGTAATCGAATAGAGTGTAATTGAAAAAAAGCTGCCAATTTAACAATGTGGGTGCTTAAGCAAATAATTTCTAGGGAAGATATCAGAAAAAGCAAACTTAATTGTCTTTTTTTCCAGTTTCCAACGATTTGTACAGCAACACAATGGACAAAAAATGGCTACTGCAGCATAAAATTTAAACATAACTAAGAAAAGTTCGAATTCCTGAAAATTTCTCATTTGATGTTGGAGTCATCATGTCATTAATTTGCTGGAAACTAACAAAATATCCTTTACATTAGGTAGTTTAACAAATTCTTAAAGTACTGCCAAGTATTGAAAATCTGTATAAAATGTAAAGTGGCTGCAGCCCATGAATTGTAACTTATAGAAAATAGATTACGTCTCGGAAAAGCCCATATCTTCATACCCTGTAATGAGGTTACAATAATGGACAAAAAGTTGTTACAGCATCATGCTTTTAAGATGTTAACGACGAATGTTTGAATTTTATTGAACGCCGTTTCATTATTTTTTGCTTAAATTTTACTGGATACATCTGAATTGAGACGAAGTTAAAAAAACGGAAGAAAGTGAGCTTTAAATTTGACGACTTGCATGTAAAGTATCAGAAACAGCACGGTTATCTGGACTACTTTCTTTCCGAATCAAACAACCATTTCCAAGCCTTGAAAATAATACAGATAACAATTTAATTTACGAATTCGAAATTGCAGGAGAACAATTGTGGTTCGAAAATCGGTTAATGGAGGTGCTAAACCGCTCAATGGCATGTACTAGAAGGTGACTGGGGTGATTTTTTTAGATTAATGCATTTGAAGGTTGATTGAATTTAATGAAATTGAATGAGATATACGAAAATATGAATATAAAGGAATCATTTATGTTGCCATCGTGCACATATGTTTTGGAACTATAAAATTCACAGATTCAATGCCTTGCAGTTGCCAGCGACTGTGTGTGGGGAATATATTACCACGACTAACTCTTGAGATGGTCTACAGGACCAAACTCACTACATTGTAATATTCGAAAAACACTACAAGAACGAGAGAAAGCTTTAGAATAGTCTTTATTTCAATACAGTGATTGTTGTAAGAATAGATATGCATTAATCGTACTTGGACAATATTCGAAATTCATTGGTAGAATGAACAATTTATATATGTGATAGCATTTGGCAAAAAGAACAAAAATTTACGTTAGAGCGGCAAAATTCTTATGATTTTGACCCCGGTGGAAGAAAGAAAATCCAAGAAACAAATTGCATATGAGTTTTCAATTTATAGCTTAACAATGAAAAGCTTAACTGCAGCAGAAAATGTTGCGTTGTCAATTTGGTGCGATTTTAAGAGAGTGGTATACTTTGAGCTGCTTCCATAGAATCAAACTATAAATATACAAATCTGTTGCCAAAAACTGATGAGACAGCATAAAGCACTGAGAGACAAATGGCTGAATTGTTACAAAGCAGAGCAAATGAATTTCTATTACGACAAAGCTAAGCCTCATACATTTCAGCAGCACCAGCAAAAAATATTACATATTGCATGGGAAGTGATTTGTTTCCTTGTAGTTTTTAATTCGTAGGCGGCATTTTTTCCTTTGCATGGCATAACATATTTACTGCATAGCTTAATAGGTCGCCAGTGGTCATTTCAAATGGGTCGCATTGATCCGTTCATTCTGATACCACCCATAAAAATTTGCGGAAATCGCGTTTTGCTCCTCTTCAATTTTGAATTCGTAGGCTGCATTATATCCCTTGCATGGCTTTATTATGCTTGACAGAAAGATTTTCAGTAGATGTGAACAAATAATGACGGTATGTTCCATAAAAAATAACCATTTGGCTCTTATATTTTTAGTTCCATATTTTGTCAAGGCGACTGATAAGGTAGAGGCTGCAAGTTAAACTTGAACCGTACCATATATATTATGAGATGTTAGGAAATCTATTCTTTCCTCTACAATTTCTAACTAATCGTCTTTAAATTTAAATTTCCTTTTTGTTCATAAATGGATTTATAATATTCTTTCACAATTATTCTTGAGGCCATAAATAAATGGGTTAAATTAGCGAAAATTCAACGTATTTTCAACTGAAAATTATGTGCCCATAATTTGACCTCTATGTTTTGATAGCACAAATGTAAATGTGATTACAGTAGTACAAATAGTATAGTTGAAATGATGTTGAGCTATTTTGCACCAGCAGAAGTGTTGTAACAATTTTCTTGTTGGAAATGTCTGCATTGACTCTTTAGTAGGTATTGGAAGTTAAAAGTTATCGACTTGGAAACACCGCTAAGTTAATTCGGGAAATAGTAGCTGTGCTATCATAACTTCGAGATCGCTTACAGCGACGTCGATCGTAACGATGGTAGACTAACCCTAATAAGGACCCATACAAAATTATATCGCTTATAACGTTACATCGGTTAATACGCCGTTTTTTTATTCATTATGTTTTTTAACCTCAAATAACCGACATGTAATTCTAAATAAAGTCAAACAAAATGTGAAGAGTGTAGAAGAAAAGTATTCTTATTGTGGAAAAGTTAATATGAAAAAAGCTCCTCAAATTAAATTTCTTCTTTCACAAATTTGCCAGAATATTCGTACGTTTTAGATGGTATAAACGATGGTACTGATGGTGGCTGGTACACATGCCATTTTTAGTGACCACCAGTAGTGAAGCTAAAATCGAAGGGGCCAACGATGAACCAGGATTTGAATGTTCGTCCACAGTTAAAGTATTATTTTGAATTATTTTAAAAAACTATATTTTTATTGGATGACTTTTTAAATAACCCCCTTTTAAAGGGTGTTAATGCGCAATTTTCTTAAAAATCACAAACACCACTTTATATATTTTTTCCATGTTTTTGTTTATATAATTCATTTTACTTTGAAGATGGCCAAAGGTGGTCAATTATTGAAAAACAAAATAAAGTGTGCCAAATGTTCGATACAGCATACAGCGCCTATCGGCTTTAAAGACCTAAATTATCGGTCCCATGGAGGTTAATGTAAGCAGTTTTTATTGTATTCTTCAAAGCTAAGTCCTAATTTCTAATTTATTATAATTAAAATTCTTTCCAAAACTTATGTTTTAAATTGGAAATGTAAATTTATAACTTTAGAAACAGTTTTACTAAGTTTATGCTGCTCCCGGAAACATTGCAAATAGCCCCTCAATATATATAGGTATATCTATCGAATCAGAATCAAACTTCAAGCTCTGTTCCTTCTGTTTTTGTATTCTTGTCACCTGCGCCACTCTTAATAACAAGTTTGAACAAAAAAAGCTTCGTATGCTTTCCTTGCAACAAGAATGCACTTCACTGAAAATGGAGCAAATAGGTTGTCCACACCTCTACACTTCTAGACGTTTAAAAGTCACGGTCAGAACTCGACCATATTTAGTCCATTTATTTTGTTTGGGACAGGGACGAATTGCACTGAAAATCCTTATCATACTTATCAGTTCATGTTTCGTTGGGATGACGAAACTTGGTTCCATTGCCTTTCCAAACTGTAGTTTTCGTTGAAATTCGATCACCTATAGTCTATACGTTATACATTTGGGAGAATGAGTCATAGTTGCCGTGCATTTGGACCGCTCAATCTTGCCAGATGTTATTGGAAATTAACTACATTCTGCACACATATAGCCATATACTAATTTTATGTAATTTGGCCCGTGTTGGTCTAAGTCCCATGTATGTTGTTCGCCTATATACGTATACGAGTACATATATAGGTCTATCCTTATATAAAAGGCTATGCGAACCCATACAACACATGATTCAGAGGCCAGAACTGATCTTAGAAAAAATTTATTGACAATGGATGTTAGCACTTGGCAACTTTTTCTGGGATCTTTCCGCTAAATTATATTTTTGCAGAAGATATTGATTCAGTAGAATCATCCTTCAGTGAGGATTGTTTTGCTCTCTTTTCAAAATGACCAAAAACGTCCTCGGAATGTAAGAAATATAACTTTTTTAACCGGTTTAGTGGAACTTTTTTGTAAAAGACGAAAGAAAGCAGTCATTGCAAATTTCATAGAGAACACATTGTCCAAACGGGTATTGGTACTAGCGCTTATACTTGACGTTTTGATGCTCGATAATTTCGATATGATTTTACACTTTGTATAATATTTGACCTTCACATGGCCTGCTCTTTAAATATACACATTCAGTACAATTAAAATTTGACTAAAACTATAATTTATAAAAAAAATGGCTGGATATGCTACCAAATTTGTCTGTTTGGTTGACTAAATTCTGCTCAATCCGACCTTCTTGCAACTCTAAACACTCATTTTTCTAACATACGACAGCAGCGTATGGCTAGCCCGTATAGCCAATTTCAGATATCTTTGTTAGGATCTACATATAGTCAAATATATTGTGAAGATAACGTATGCCAAATGATATACTGAAACAAGCGGCTGATATTTCTTCCATCCCCTCAACATCCGGAAGTCTGGCCACCAACCAGTGGGTTAGCAAACAAGCACATATGTTTACTTCTCTGCACGATCTCGTTTTACTTCCTTTCATCTGATTGAACGTCAATTTGAAAAGTATCTACTAGACTTATAGATTACTTATAGATTCGCCAAATATATCAAAGTGAACTCTACTGAAATAATGGTAAGTAATCATATCGCAGTTCCAATACACGATTACATGCATTATGTTCTATCCATTGAAATAGTTTTATGTTAAAATCCAATCATTTTCAAAGCAGATGGATTTATCCCGCGAAGTATAAACGCGATCGTCTAGGTGGTACTGGAAATATACAATTTCATACTCTGAGACTGCACGGACAGTTTTGTGATTGTTTAATTTAGTATTGTTTGAGCGCGTGTCAAAGATGGACACCAAAGCTAATAAAAACATGCGCGATCGGGTGACGCTAGATGGTGCTGGAAAGATAAAATTCATACTCAGAAAACTAATCTGACAGTTTTGTGATTGCTTAATTTAGTATTGGTTGAGCGCGTGTCAGAAATGGACAAAGGCAAAAAATAAAAATAAAACATGCCATATTTCACACGTGAAAACGCGAGCCAGGCGTCCAAAAATTTAGACAGGGTTTATGGTCTTGATACAGTAGCAGCCGATTGTGCGCAATTTTGGTTTCGCCTACTCCTTTCTTGCAATTTTGATCTCAAAGCTGCACTGCGCTTCGGAAGGGCATTTATTGTAAATATCGATAAAACAATGGAAATCATCAATTTCGACTGTCATGTAGGCACAGTTCCGGATGACCAGGAGCTAAACATTATACAAAAAACCCTTGGAATCACCTCAAAACGGCCGGATGCTAAAAGAAGCTCGAAGTAAGAAAAACTCATACAACGAATTTCAATCTGTAATCCCTGCCAAATTCCAACAATGTCGACCTATTTATGCAACGTATGGTAACTGGTAATGAAAAGTAGGTAATCTACGATAATGCAAAAACGATAATTGTCAAATAACGGTGAGCCGGCGCAAATGATGCCCTAGCCAGGATAAACGATTAAGAAGGCTTTGCTGTGTATTTGGACAAGGAATCATCTATTATGAGCTGCTTAATTCGGCCCTGTACTATCAATGACTGAACCGTCTGTAGGAAACAATCGCCCAAAAGCTGTCACTTTTGCCCAATATTAGAGGAGAGGTACTCTTAATTCAGATCGGTACTGTCGACAACTAAATTTCATTCAAAAAACTCCAAGCGTGTTTCGAAATCGTCGCATTGTCGTGCTTATGGCTCACAGTTTATTCAGAAAATTCCAAAAGGTCTCCCTTGATCTATTTTGTAAATAAATAGCGAACATCTCAAATTATAGATATGATTACGGAGAATTAGCATCCGCTAATTCTCGGGGTGTTAATTTTTGACAGCATTGTTAACAAATTTGTTATTGGTGAAAAATTTTGCAATAATTTCCAATTTTTGGTATGACTAATATGTTACTTTCTGCTGTGGACTTAGAATTTATTAATCATTTTCAAATTGCTGGCAAGAAGGTATCAGAAAAGGAATGGTTATCTGATCGATTTCCTTAAAATTTTGGCAAGTATTAAAACACAGTATTGTGGACAAATCCAAAGTAAAAATATTTGTAATATCCTAATTATGGCGTGGATTTTCATGAAAATTGTAGAATGACTCTCACTTTACAATGAAAAGGATGAGGACGAAAATTGCTAATTTAAATTAAGTGTGGAACAAAATTGCACTCAGATAGGTGTTTGAATGCTCTGTTAAGGTATGAAGAGACTATGGGTGCAATTAAGTGGCGTCTAGAAAAAATCTCCAATTTCTTTGTGTGTTAAATTGAAAAAATTTGTTGGCAATCATTTTGGAAACCGATTCTTGAAAAAATATATGGAATTTAACTTGTAAGAACCGATACAAAAACACACTTTGAAACTCTTTCTAAAAACCTCACTGGAAAATGTGAAGCTCTTTAAAAGAAAAAAAAAAAACGCTGCAAATTTAAATAGATTTGTTGTAGATGCCTGCTATATGAATTGATAAGCACTACAAATTATAGAGAGAGATTTAATTTTCGAAAATAGTTGAGCGACCCCCCCAAATAATTGTGTAAAATATTCAACTAATTGGTGGAATATCGCTCCAAATAATAATCGCTCTAAAACTTAGAAGACGACTTGCAATCAGTTGAAGACGTCGACAGCTGACTAGAGCAAAGCAAATTTTCTTCCATATATCAATGGCTTTTGAATGAACTGTACTACTAATAATTATGTACATATTTTTGATAAAATCAATTCAGCTTTCTATAGGGTGGCTCATAAATAACTTTAAGATTTGATCAGTGAATACATTTTTTGTTTAAGTTTTTTTCGTCTCTTTACAAAATTAACTAAATATTACTTGGGAAATTTATGATGGAAAGGCTCAGTACAGAACAAAGAACCAAAGTTGTTCAATTTTACTTTGAAAGTCAGCATTTGATTACTCAGATCATATCGGAATTTCTTTCATGTTCGAAATGCTCCTAGCGCTCCAACAATTTACCGATTGGTTAAGCGTTTTGGGCAACAAGAGGCTGCCTGTGATCTTCCGCGTGCTAGAAGACCTCGTGCAGTTCCAAATGAAGTGGTCATTGCTCGAGTGCAAGCAAGTATTGAGGATAACCCCGAAAGTTCCACTAGGCGACGTTCTCAACAGTTAAAGATGTCTAGGCGGTTTTTGCAAATAATTTTACATCTTTCCCCATATAAAATGCAATTGGTTCACGAGATAAAACCAAATGATGCACAAGAACGCATTCAAGATAGTCACCGTTAACGTTACTTATGCGCCACCCTATATAATATTTTCAGCGATTTGGTACACGAAATTCCATTTGGAATGCAAAATTTCAAATAAATATTTTTTTTTTTTTTTTGACATATTTATCTACAGTAAAAATATCAAAATACACTTGAGGTGGCCTAACTAAATAGGGACAGTTAAATCAATAAGAAGTTTTGAAAATCACTTTAAATGGGCTTTTTAAATGGTCAATTGCCAGCACTTTTGTAGCGGAATGTATATTTGTAGGCAGCTTGCGCACGGAATTGGCAAAATTGTTCAAAGTGAAAAAACGAGTCTTTTTTTTTCAATTCTTTGCTTAAAATCAAGGTGTGATTTAAATTCTGATGTAAATGCCAGTTTAAATGCAAATACGCCTAGGACAGATCTCATCTGATGTACCTTTTAATGACGATGCTCGTAATGTAATCGTGACTATTGAAAAATTCTTAAAATATAATACTGTACATAGACCACGGGGGTTTTGCCTGAGTCTCCGTGACGGCCTAACCAACGTTTATCACGCTGGGCATATTAAAATACTATTGCCAGCACCCTACTATCTAGGAGTAGGAGCCGACAATTTTTGGAGCTGCTGCAATTGTCAGCCCTCTCTTCCAGCCAGAAGATATCAAATTGAATATGCTAGTATGGAACAGAATCCCCATTGGCGAAGGTAAGGCCTATCTTACGACGTCTGCTAGTCTATGAGTCTGCGGCACCCGGTTATATCTGTGGTCACAACCCATAACAGCCTAAGTCTGTTTTTCAATATTTTCAGTACAGGAGTTTGAAGTTTTGAATCTTCACTGAAAATCAGGAGAAGGTGTTTTTTGGAAAACTTTGCTACAGATTCCAAGGAAACTAATTTATTTACTTAGTTGTTAACAAAAAATAGTTGTTTATTCTCGCAGTCAAAAGATATTATCGAAAAAGACACTTAGACTCTTATGAATTGTTGAACGAAAGAAAGTCAAAAAGTTCGAGTTGAGTTAGGCTATTATTCCAGATTAAATAAAAAACTTTAAGCTGTTACGGGTTGTGATCACAGATATAATGCAACTCAATATTCAAGAACGAAGACTCTACAGCTATTTTGGTTTCAACCAACAACCCGCGTGATGCTCTCACTAGTGTCCAACAACAAACGATTAGGCGGAAACACTGTTCCGGGGACTTTCTGAGCCCCAATCCACCGGTGGGAGTTGTGCAGCAAAGCTGCTACAAAATTGTGATTTATAACCCTCACTTAACGGAATTGATCGCCCTGCAGCAAAAAGAGTATAGACTGGAAATTTTTACATACCTGCGGATGTGGATATCTCAGACGGCCGCTACTACATTGAAGGGATGCAGAAGAAATAGCGAAATAGTTATATTTTGAATGAGCCGGAATGTGTTTACTATGAATCGCTACTTTTTTTTTTTTTAAGGGAACTGTAGACAGCTGGAAGTGGACGCTTCATGCACAATAAAACTAACAGCGTTTTTATTTTATTCCAACATTTCAACAGAAAGGGGGACTTGGTCGAAAACAGATTGCAATCGACACTACAGACTGAAATGCCTTGAAATGGTCCTGTTCACTTTTTTACAATTTTGAACATTTTCCGAAACCTTCAATTGTATTTAATGATTTTGTTCACGTATTTGCGACCACCAGTCAAAACGATACTTGTCATTAGGTTTCATTGTATGAACACATCTTTTTCCCCCAAAATGTTACGCAAAACGTAATGAGTTATTAAAACTTAATACTGGCTCACTCTGCTTGTGAGAATAAGGAAAATGTAATCATTTTAAACTTCAAAACAAATCTTTCATTGTACTCTTTTTACTGATAATGGTTTTTTTTCAATGCCAGTTATGGATAAAAATTTCTCAATTACTTTCCATTACATGTTTTTTTTAGAATAGGCTGTTTGTTTTTATCTTAAAAATCGTTGTTAAATTATATCAATAAAAATATATTTGCTCTATCACTCGATATTAGAAAAAAATTAACAACATTCAATATCAATTTGTTTAAAGTGTTTATTTAGCAATATTTTACAAATATTTACACAATCCATTTCCATTTCCACATTCACATCCTTCATGTTTTATTTTAAAATTGTTTTTTTTTTTCACTAAATTATTTTTTGTGGTTTTATTCATGTGATTTTTTAGTTATAAATTTTCCAATATCACTATACTAAATTTAGGCTTATGAACTAGAGAGTTTTATTATGTTCTCTTTGTGTTCTTATGTATGTTAAATTTTCTTTGTCCTCTTCCATTTTTCTTATATAAAAATATGTTTCATATCCTCAGATTCTGAAAGGGTGAGTTGATTTTTACAGCTTTGTTGTCATTGAAATAATCAATAATGTATGAAATCATAGATATTTCGCTAGTGTAAAACCGAAATTTATTAAAGAACATAAGCCAGTTTTCAATGCGTAATATATTAAAAAGAAATCTTATAGAATATATTTTTAATTTTGTCGTTTCTTTTTTTTTTTTAATATTTACAAAATTTTTAATTAGATGTAACGAAATATCACTATTGGCTGCCGTGCAGAGGAAGTCGAAATAGATCGAAATGGCGGTGGACGACATTTAATTTGAGATAATTATTTGCTTGCGAAGAACTTCACAAGTCTGCCATAAGAATAGTGTTATAAATGCGTACAGGCGATGACGTAAATCAGTATTGTCGACATTACAAGTTTGGATTGAAAAACATCTTCTAAAATTTGCATATACTAAAAGTTATGAAGCTCCTATAACAATGTGCCTCACTTAGAATACAAGCCGATTCTAGCAAAAGTTTACCCCAGGTAAAATAGAAATGTACGAGTATGGGCGCCTAAACAAAATTGGGGGTGCCCTCATATATCCTATATTAGCGAATACCTTCTGTTACCGCGTTAACTGTCGAAAAGGACAGTTCTTATTTATTTATTTTTCAAACATTTCGATGCAGCTGAAACTTGATTTAACGTTTATTCAATTTGTCGCCGTAATTTGTTCACCCATTTCTGTATGGTTTTGTCATAGATTTGATTTTGCTTTACATTTTTCGTTAATTTGTGAACAATTCTTATTTCAAAGGCAGCTGCGTTTGTAGTTTTTGGAAGTATGTGTCAACTCTAAGTCTCCAAAAACGCCAAAGACATGATTTTAAAGACAACAGTTGGATGACATCAATTTTTGATTTACCACAAGAAACATAATAGCATTGGTAGCTATTGCGGCCTGCGATGGTAATTGAA
>JAHXMU010000657.1:1224859-1284280 GCA_019455685.1 Philornis downsi | reverse complement strand
ATTTAAAAGACAGCAGTTGGAAGACATCAATTTTTGGTTTACCACAAGAAACATAATAGCATTGGTAGCTATTGCAGCCTGCGATGGTAATTGAATTCTAAACAAGCAATGTGGTGGTAACGCCCTCTATCGACGAGCAAACATCTATCTTTGATGATGTAATCATGTGAAACCAGTTGATGAAGGGAAATCTTAGCATAATCTATGACCTGGTCATCGATCTAACGATCTGCTTACAAAGTTGATAATGTACTCGTATAGCGTTTCCCACATAGTTGTGATTTATTGCTTAAAAGATATCAAAGTAATCCCTTTTTGAAACGCGTTGTCATTGGAGATTAAAAATTGAATGTTTAAAGTTAAATCAACCGAAAGAGATCTTGATCATCCAAAAGTGAATTGCAACAACAAACAATTAAGTTGTCAATTTTGAGGATTCAGAATAGTTTCATTTAAATGATTCTAAGAATTCTGAGGTCTTCTGTCACCATTTTATGAATCCCGATGAAACAATAAACGAATAAATGCCTGAATTGGTAAATCATATCAGTGTGATTTTCCATCACAATAAAGGTAGGCCTCACATATCTTTTCAGACTTGGCAAAAAATATTCAAGCTTGGATGGGAGGCGATTACACATCCAACTAGTCTCATTCTGGCTTCTGTGGGTGTTCGTTTATTCTGGTATGTTCAATATTTCTTTTATGACACCTTGGTTGTAGATCAAAGTTGATTACTTGGATATAAAATCTGACATTTAAATTGAGCCTAAAAACAGAAATTACTTACAGTTCAAAATCGACATTTTTTCCATACCGTCATCACTATGAGACTCATTATTTAAAAAAAAAAAAACAATTTTGTTGCAAACTGTCCTAGATATCACGTATTTCATTTGAATCAAAAAGATTTTTCACTAACGATTTGAACAGCCGCATCATCAACAACACTCCCACTTGACCGTTGCCTTGAGTAACAGTTTGTTAGACATCGACTGAAACTATTATAAATTATATTCCAACCTTTTTGTTTGCATGTATGATATTTGGAAAAATTTGGCGATATTAATGGACTTTAGCGTTAGGTCTTCAGGTTCCTAAGTTCGATCGTATCGATTTTGTGTTCTTCAGAAGCTTAAGAAATGCCTCCAGTCACCAGCCACCACACTCGCTGACTAATCCATAAGTGGATTTGTAATTGATTGTTAAAACCGGTATAGAAATTCCGGATGGTTAAACTACCTAACATTCATGTGGTTTTGTAAGAAAGTGTGAGGGGCCCCGGAATTCACGGGAAAATCGATAGCTTCTATCACAAAATAACATAATACAGGGTGGGCCATATGGGTGTTGGCGGTTTAAATATTCAATTAAAAAAAAAACTACGAAACATAAAAAAAATATATTTGTATTTTTAAAAAGTAGAAGCATGGGAATTTTTAAGACTTAAAAATAATGTTGTCCAAATGGCTTCCCTCGGCTGCTTGACACTCTTGCAACCGAAGTCGCAAATTTTGGAAAACTCGTTGAAAAGTTGTTCTCGGTATTTTGTTACTTTCCTGAATAATGTTCCTCTTCAACTGCTCTAAATTGGTCGGATTATTCTCGTAGACTACCGATTTGAGGTATCCCCATAGAAAATAATCGCATGGAGAGAGATCGGAGCTACGTGGGGCCATTCAATATCCCCCCCTTTTCGAAATAAGTTTTCCAGGAAAACTTGACAAAGTTAAGTCGGTTATTGGCATCATCGGGTTTTAATTCTTGGACTATCTGAATCTTATAAGCCTTCAAATGCAAATCAAATGTTCTTTTGACATCCAAAGACTGACTTCTCTTACGTGTTGACTGTTGCGGATTTCGCTGAACTGAAACACGACCACGCTCCACAATGTCGGCTGATCTTGCAGAAACTGGGCAACCACGAACCGTAATTGGTACTGTTGAGCCGGTTGTTTCGAACATTCTGATTCATTTTCGTATCACATTGGCGCATGGAACTTCGCTTAAATAGTGTAAACCGTGTTCATGCCGATACAAACGTCGTGAAGTAATCAATGATTTATTGTTTTCGTAATACGCTCGGACACAAAATACACGCTGCACTCCCGTGTACGGCTCCATGGCAACTAAATTTCCAGGAAGCGGCGCAGCGAACAACATATCCCCCCGCCATCCCGCGCCGCGCGTTATCGAGAAATTGAAGAATTAAATCGCCAGCACTCATATGGCCCACCCTGTATAAGAAGCAAAATTTTAATATTCTTAAGTTCTCCGGCTAGGAATTATATAGAAACGATGGATTACTGCTAAATTGGACAATTTGTACTTCGGTTGCCGTAGTGCATTCTCAAATTAAACCCCTAATGCATGGTAAATAATACCGAGTTTTTTGCAATTAAATACAAGATATTAATCTGGCAATACAAGTATTGGGGCGATTTGAGTTGGGGTTACCAGAAAAGAATGTGACTTCTCCGATAAGTTTGTTCAAATTTTACCAAGCACCACAATGCAATGCAATTGATAACAAATTAAGTGATTGATGTCTATGAATTAGCGAATACAGCGATAAAAATTAATTTTGAAAATTCAAATAATTTGTACGGGTGAAAGCAGAAGACAGTGCAGAGAAGTTCACTTAATTTTCGTTCGCGAAATTAGCTTACTTAAAGCATGACGTGTAACAAAGTTTACAGAATGCAACTGCATGAAAAATATGAAATTAAAGTAATAAGGAAGCACCAGAAAGGGCTTGGTTACCTTATCGAATTTTCTTAAGTTTTATGGAGAGTTATAATTTAATAATAATAAGGAACAACAACTTTGGCTACAGCAGCCTTAAAAATTAAACAAAATATATTTAGTTTCGAAAAGTAGGCAAATTTATGTGGGAGATATCATAAATAATGCAGCAATTTACTCCTTACAGAGTTTTAAATCGACGTTTCTACTTTGACAGAGATTTGATCAAATTTAGCACAATTTATTATACCAAAAGAGGAGAATCTAAGATTATATTGTTTAAATCTATTACTAATATTAATCAACCGGTTGATTTTCTCAAATTTCGCCACCCAATATTATCCAAAAAAAAAGGACAAACATTTGAGTTACTGCACTCTACGAATGCGTTACTAATTGCGTGTGCTAACTAGCCAAGCAGCTGACTTAAATAGTATATGCCAAGCTAGCCAAGCAGCTGACTTAAATAGTCAATATATTTGGTCAAAAGATGCTACTGTCTTCTGGGGGCTACATTTATGCGGTATCAAATGATCCCTATTTATTACGTCAGTTGAAGCCACGAGAACTGCATAGAGGCAAATTTCAAAAAATTTATTAATTTTCTCTCAGCCAACCATAGGTTTATATAATATTGCATATTACAATATTGTACCGTAACCATTTACTTCTTCTCCGCGGCAACGGCAACCAGTATATTTTATGATGTTTTGCTATTCGTTACCCTCCAATTTATTCGGTGTTTTTTTTTTCTTGGAGAATTAACTAATTAATTATTATATTTTATACTTTGACTGCACCTAAACACTGCCAACATTACGAATTTTCCGATTCGTTTTGCAATTTGAATGGGTCCATAGAATCTGGTTGTTAAAAAACCTACATTATGCTGTTGCTCTACAAACACTTATAGGTATAAAAAAAAAAACGCTATAATACAATCAGACATATAAGCTATTAGATTTTCGTTCTTATAAAAACTGAAAGAAAAAGAAAATTAAAATATTTCATTTGTTTTCGTAAAATTCTACCTCTTTGTTTGTCTTTTAACAAAAGCTGGTGGACTTAATTTAATAAAAAAAATAATGAATATCTATAAAGTTGTCATCGTATCTCTATAGTAGGTGGTTTAAGTGGATATTATCGTTTTTCCTCCACAATGAAGAAAGGCTTAATCTGGTGTCCTTTACAATATATCGCACAATCAATTGGAGTGTTGTAGCCCGTCTTGGAAATTGTACACCTTTCTGTTATTTCTGTTCTCTGTGGTTTGAGTTGCTTTTGTCATACTAGTAGATATTTTGTTTTTGCTTAAAACCTTGTTTGTTTGTCTATTTGTTTGTTTTCATTAAAAACTATTTTAAAATCCATTTTTATATCTCACAAACGAGTTGTTTTCCTTCTGTTCATTTCTCTATTTATCTTTTTATATATTGGGATATCCTCGCTTGAGTGAGTTGAGTTTGTATGAATGTGGGTGTGTACGAGTTTTGTTTGTGGCAGGATTTTTTGTCATTCTATAGTAACTTTTTTGTAACCGTAACTTGTAGTTGTCGCTTTCCTTTTCATGTGGGTGTTGTATTGAATTTTATTTTGGGTCTCATCTCGCTTCTGAAGTAAAACCAACTTAAATTTAAGTCCTGTATTTTGCTGTTTTTTTTTTTTCATTTGTTCCGGGAAAAATCCTTGTAATTGAGTTTACTTTGCGGCCGTTGATTATGCATCTGCTGCATTCATTTTAATTATTTTCGGTTGTAGCTTTTCCGAAGATTGCGTTTAAAACTCTAGAATTTCTTTTAAGTAAATTTGTTTGCGAAATGAATTTTCGAATTATGAACAACTAAAGAAAAATCAATGTTAGGGAAATATTGTCGTTTAAAAGCTTAAAAATGTCAGTCTTTAGTAGGTATTTTGCTGATCTGTAAAGAAATGGAAAAGAAAAATGGGAAATGTATTAGTCTGTATGTACGAAATTGTGTCAAGATATTGTGAGTAATGATAAATTTTTCTGAAAACGAATAGAATCAAGTTCAATTTTTGATAAACAATCGAAGATTTAATATAAAGAAAATCTGAAAAACAACATTTTAGTAAATTAAACTAGATTATTTCTAACAGGTTGCAACCTGGAACTTGTTCCTATATCGAACTCAGACACAACGCTGATGACATTCCGCAAACCATGATTAAGCGATGTTTATCGGCGGTCTTCTACAAATATATATTTGACATTTTAATCCTCCTCCTTTTTTAATCTCCTTTTTTACCGCTGAGACATTTTTTCATGTTTGGAAACAGAAAATAGTTCGATATAGCTAAATCACTTCGAAATGTAATTCATTAATTTTAGCCATCGCAATAGTGGATGGGTGAACTGCGATATTATCGTTTTCGCCAAATGCGACATTTCTTCCACAACTTCATCACCTAAATGATGCAATAAATTAGCACAATATTCACCGTGGATGGTTCTTTCTTTCTGAAGATAATCAATAACAATAATCCTATGCACATCCCAAAAAAAAAGGCGTCTTGACTTTGCCTGCAGATTGAACCGTCTTCGCCTTCTTTGGATGCGATTCTCCCACTCCAGTCCACTGCTTTGACCGAGGTGAAGTGGTGAACCCATGTCTCATCCATGATTATAAACCGACGCAAAAATTCGGCTTTATTGCGATGAAGCATCAGCAAACAATCTACTGAAACATCTTCACGACGCTGGTTTTGCTCTATTGAAAGTAAGCTCGGCACCCATCTTGCACACAGCTTTCTCATCTTCAAATCTTCGGTCAATATACGATGTAAAGCACTTTTAGAAATTAGCTTGAAATTCATTTGAAATTCTGTGAGTTCACTCGTGATCATTTAGCCGATGGTCATCCAACATCATTTTGTTGATTTTCTTTACGCGCCATGACCCCTCCTGCAGATTGAACCGATTTTCCCATTCGTGTCCACCGCTTTGACTGTTCGTTTGTCTCAGGTGTGAAATGGTGGACCCATGTGTGAAGTGCTCATCCATGGTAATAAATAGACGCAAAAATTCGGTTTTATTGGGGTGAAACATCGCCAAACACTCTACTGAAACATCTCTATGACGCTGCTTTTCCTCTATTAAAAGCAAGCGCGGCACCCATCATGCGCACAGCTTTCACATCTTCAAATCTTCATTCAATATACGATGTATATCACTTTTTCAAATGCCTATCATTTCAGCTAGCTCACGCATCGTCAGCCGACGATAATCTAATACCATTTTGTGGATATGCTTAGCTGTGTCTAGCGTGCACACGTCAATTGGTCGACCACTACGGTGTTCGCTTTGGCAGTCCGTACGGCCTCGTTTAAACTCTGCTACCCAATATTTTACAATCATAAACGAAGGAACAGACTCTCCCAGTGCCGAATGTAGCTCGGCTTTCACATTGGTTGGACTGAGACCTTTGAATTTAAAATATTGAATTACATAACGATGGACAATTTTTTCCATGTTTACAAATTCACTGAGATCGTTTGCTTTTGAAGGCTCAAATAAAACTAAACAATGTGGTGCTTTGAATCTCAAAACATATGTATTACAAGATTGCTGCTTTTCACCAAAATGTATTTTTTCAAATAACTGGCACCATCCATACGTAAGGACGGCTGGTTTCGGGACCGCCTTCGTATTTTACAGTTTTTCTTCGATAAAGACGAAAACGCAAGCCTGGTAGCTGAAAATGTGAGTAGTGTTTTTAGTCCTGATACCGCAACAATAAATCAAGTCCAAATTTTGTTCCGCCGATTAATTTCCAATAATTTTTCGAAAATGTCAATAGAATAATGAAAATCATCAAGACTGCGCTCCACTGTTTCGATTGCCCAAAGCCAAGCATTGTACAAAAACCATTTGTAACCAGTTGGATCAGTAAGAAAACAATACGAGTTTACGGAAAACACGCCACGAAACGAATTTTTATCTACTAAACCGTATTAAAATCGGAACATTTCTGAAGTGGATGGCGACTGGTGATGCAAAGTGGGACGTTTAGAACAAAGTTAAGTGAAAACGGTTGTGATCAAATCGCAATAAACAGGCGTAAACACTGGCCAAGCGAGGATTAACGAGGATTAAAAACCATTTGTAACCGCTTGAGTCAGCAAGAAAACAATACGAGCTTACGCAAAAAATGTCACGAAATGAATTTTTGCCTGCTAAAACGTATTAAAATCGAACCATTTCTGAAGTGGATGGCGACTGCTGGTGAAAAATGGGACGATTAGAGTAAAGTCAAATAGCAATAAACAGGCGTAAGAAAGTTTTTCTCTATAAGTCTTAAAACTGGCAGGGAACATCTATTATGAACTGCTTCCCTACCATCAAACCCATAACCAGGAAATTTACTATCAACAATTGCCTGAAAAAGCAATCGAACAAAAGTGGCGAGCTGTGGATAATAGGGAAGCAATAGTTTTCCATTAGGAAAATGGCAGGCATCACACATAGATAATGAGTCGCCAGATGTACCGGGAACTTGGGTGGAAAGTTCTTATTCATAAACCTTATAATCCGGATCTGGCTCCACGTAATTAGTACCTTTACATGTCCACAGCAAATGATTTTCCTTGTATAAATTCGAAAGAATAAAAACTTGTGAAAATTTGGTGTCCTCGTTTGTTGCCATTAGGAATGAGAGTTTGTATGAGAAACGCATAGTAGAATTACTTTCAAAATGGCAACAAGTTATCGAACAGAATGGTGTGCATTCTTCCGGAATCGGATCATTCTAAATATGCTACAGAAAGCCTTCAATGTCATGCTACTTACCATTAGGTCAGACTGCGTTATCATTACTATAGACTTCATTTATATGCTTTCCGGTCGACTTTTCCTTCATGTTACATTGCTGGAAAAGAAAGAAGAATATTGTGTTTACTCTACGTATAAATATTTGGAATACTTTTAAAATTATATCACCATATTCTGGTGCATGTCACTTTTAGCAGTTTCCATTGCAAGTTTCTGAAGAATTAGCATTTGTAGTCATTTTGAAAATTTATATTTATGGGTAGTGTTTTTAAAATGAGAACAAATTCATTGAATAAATCGAGTTAAAGTAGTCATTAGCTCTTCTATATTACCTATAGTCTTTGAAATGGAATGCAATGTTAGAAGGGCTATGCTGTCGAACTTGAGAGGATCTGACAATTTACTATGTTATAAACGAAGTGCGTTGTATCCGTTGTAAAGTTTTGTAATAGCTCAAAAAACATTTCTAATATGTTTTAAGGAAAGTAGGAAAAACAAAAAATAAATAAATAATGTTAAAAAATCAAAAATTTCGCCCTCTTATGACCTAATACAAAATATATGTATTTACAACCCACTAAAATTTTATCCTGTCATGACCAGATGACTTAAGGCTAAACTAAATGATAAACTTCAAATGATATGAAGTTTCCATAAATTGTGGAATCTTATATGCAAAAAATTGTACTGGAGGACAACAAATTTGCTTGGATTTTCATTCAATACATTTTTTTGATAGTGGTCATCATATTCCATCATCAAAGATCACGAGATTGATACATTATAAATTCTACATTATTTGAATAAAATCAGAGGATCCTTTCTATTTTCTTTATAATTTTGACTTTGATTGACATTTTGGCTTAGACAACTGTCTGAAGATTGGTCTGTGTGATCCAATTTTTCTAAGATGTTTCATGTCATTCACAATAAACGCAGGAAATTGTAACAAAATTTGTTCATCTGGATCAAGAAATCGTGCGTTAGAGTCTGCTTTAAGCGTGTTCGCCATAAGCATGCAATTTGTATGAAACAGTGATGCAGTCGTTGGAACCTCAAAAAATCGTATGTCATAATCATACATATATGTGTTCGCAATATTTGTATTGGATTGTATTGTTTATTTATTTATTTTAGTCGATTCAGTTACCTCTGGTAATTTGAAAAAAAGTGTCGGAAATCTTACTAAAGGTATCCTTTTAATGTTTTTTTTTTTTTAATTTTCCTAGAAATTGAAATATCTCTAGAACCAATTTTCAAATTCTCACATAAACTCATTGCGTTAAGGAATGAGTTTAAAATATAGTATAACCCAATATTAAAGATGAGTTTGCCAGGTATCTTGAAGTCCTTTACCCGTACTGAAATAAAATCATATATTTTTAAAAAAATCATAACCATACTTGTACCATCATATTCTAAGTAGTATAATATCGACTTCCAAATGATAGATCTGTTGTTATTACAAATTTTTGAAAAGATCATAACTATATTTGTACCGTCATATTCGAATTAGTACAATATCGACTTTCAAATGAAAGATCTATTATTATTTGAAATTTGTGCAGTGAAACAATTTAGAGTTACAAAAAAGGCCACGTTGAAAATGACAGAAATCAAACAGTTCAAATTAATAAATTCAAGAACTAATAAAATATGAGTACATAGAAGCTGCTCTGTTTAGCTTTTCATAAAGTTAAGTTTGTTGGCATTTGTTACGACTACAACTTTTACGCAAATATGTACGGCTGGCTTATGTATGGACAAGTATTTGTGAAAAAGCTGAAACAGATACAAAAATTTAACATTTATGAGTCGCTTTCTTTGCGATTATAAGCTTTCTTGTTAATATTGCTAGCACACATAAGTTGTAAAGGGTTATCCATTTGTCGGTTTCAAAAGTAAAGTTAAATAAAACACTCATGAAGCTATGATTTTGATGAAACTTTTATTTCATTATAATGCTTGGTTCTTACCAATATGTACGAAATCTAATGTCATTTAAATGATCGCCTCTGGATTGTTGAATACTTTTAAGGTAGTTCTCTACTTTTTCGTATATTTCGAGCGGTATCTCGCTGGCAACTTGGCGAATGCTGGATTTTAAATGATCCAATGTTTGGGGATTATCTGCGAAAGCACGGTCTTTGAGTTAGCCCCAAAGTATAACGGCTTCAAATCGCACGATTTTGGTGTTCAATTGACGTCGCACAAACGTGAAATTCTTCTGGAAACTTCTTATGCAATAAAGCCAAAATCTGTCGTGTTGTGTGGCTCTTCGCACCGCCTTGTTGAAATCATTTGTAGTCCATTTCATGATCTTCAATTGCGGACTGAAAACAGTCGGTTATCATATGGCCATAGCGCTTTGAATTGAGGCTAACGGTTCCTCCAGCGACATTTTCGAAAAAATACGGACCAATGACACCTTCACACCATAATGAGCTTCACATAGTACTTTTTTCCGGACGAAATGGCTTTTTCACTTCTTGATTCTTCAAGCCCCATATGCGACAATTTTGCTTGTAGATGTAACAACCGAGTGAGAAATGACCTTCATCGCTGAAGAAAATTTTATTGAAAAAATCAGCATTGAAAGCCTGTTGCTGTAGCACCCAATTAGTATATTTACGGCGTTGTGAATGGTCCGCCGGCTTTAATTGTTGCGTGAATTGGACTCTGTATAGATGGAGGTGCTAGTCCAAATATAAAATACACCATAATGAGCTGCAAGATAGGTCTTATTGCTGAAAACGCCGTGAAATCGACAATTTCGGGTTATCAGTCACACTTTTCCTTACAGAAGCGATATTTCACATTGCGATGATTCACAAGCCTGACCACATCTGTAACGCTTTCAATCTCCTCATATTGTTTTATAATCTTGTCAATTCCTTGCACAGTAGGACGATTATGACGAACATAATCATCCTGTAATGCACGAAAAGTGCCCACGTTTGAATCACCACATTTGGAGTAACTTTAACCATCTTTACTCGTTCTTCGATTGTTAAAAGATCCATCTGCGTAAATGACAAGCTTTTCACTAAGCAAATAACACTTTAGATGATACGTATTTACTAGCTGACGGGCTTGCCAGATCGGCGGTTTTAAAATCACTAAATAGATAACCCTGTACAAAATGTGATCATTCAATCTGGTGTTAATGCTGTTGGCGGATACCGAAATTGTTATCAGTTGTTAATAAAAAACTGATCTTGAACCAAATAAGGAATCAAAATTATATCACATTAAAGGCTTAAAAACCGAAAACAATGCTTAAAATCGATTGAGAAATTCGTCAAATCGGGGAATTTATAACAAACGTATAACATATTAAAGTAGAAAATACAAATGTTTTTTCCTGCAGCAATTTTATTATCAAATTAAAGATTAAATTAAAAGAGGATTATTCGCACAGGGTATTCTCTACACAGAGCATTTCTATGTGATACTTGATGAAATTTAAAAACGTTTGATGAGATGACCATGTCCCTTCCTTTGCCTTCCATACAAACAACCGATTTAATTCATATATTTTTGGGTTTATACCTTTTATCTGGTTGAATTAAATTCAATGAAAATTGCTACATGTCCCCAATTTACCAGAAAAATGTTGAGAACGAAAATGAACCGCATTATCATGCTCTTTCTAGTATTTTCCATACAAATTTTCCCCTGGAACTCTTAACTCATGGAGTGCAGTAGCCTACATTTTGGTTCACTGTATTTTTTCACATTGACTGATTGTGTGACTGATCACTTAGTCTTTTCAAGTTTTATTGACCACTACGCAGCAATACAATAAACAAAACTTCAGGTTAGTGCAATTAATGAATTAGAAGTTCCAAGAAAAAATTGAATTCCCGAAAACAGCCCAATTGGTGTGGAAGGTACCAGAAGTGGTGTGTCGATACAGCACAATTACAATCCCCAGCTACGATCTGGCCAAATATTAATATTATCAGGTATGCTCCAGATTCTACTTTGAAGTAAAAGTAGTTTATAATCACTTCAATTTGACACTTGGGTGTTCTGCATTTTACGTTTTACTTTTCATTTCTGTTTTGTTTTCGAACATAAAATCGTAGTGAATTGCATTGTTCTAGAAACTACTTTTGGGCAAAAAGAAATGGTTTAAAAATACTTTGAAATTTTATTGTGAAACAAAAATTTTTGCAAGTAAACATGTAAGTATAATAAATAAAAATGGTCAGATTTCTTTGGTTGAACAAAAATTTTCCTTGTTTGAAGAGGAAAAGACAAGAATACAACGCAGGATGCAATAATGCTACGTTTTATGCAAAACAATCCAGACCTGGAAAAAGGGGACCATGTAAAATTGGAAGAATTGTGGAATCTTTTTGCGGCTTAGTAATTTCCGCGTGAGTTCCATCAATGCATCCTACTACACCGGGAATACCAAATTTTTGCACGAATTGGCGCTTAGACAAATTTTGTTCATCAACTGTCATTTTCAATTTAATCCGCCTAGGACAAATATATTTTTCTAGAACAATAAGCACTCGATTTAAAATTTTGGTGGTGCTCCATGCTAAGGCCACATTAGTGTCTTTTCCGACCCCTCGTTGAAATCCTCCTTCTGCTAATAACCTTAATGTGGCAACAAGCTGTAGTTCTGCCGGAATGGATGACTTAGGCAGTCTCAATTTTATGAAATGTAAAATGTTACGAAATGCATCTTTGTTGATGCGATAATTTTGTAAAAACCTAATAGTTTTTATTAAAAGTATATTGAATGTACTTAAGTACATACATGTGTGTACTTATGTAGTGCCGCCCATATCCAGAGGATTCGAGTGATCCCGCAAAATCCGCCTTTTTAATTCTACTCTTGCGTATTCATTGGTTTGGTATACATTGGACACTAACACCGCATTCATTATTTATTTATCCTTTGTTTATTTATTTGTCCTTATTATTTATTTATCCTTTACTTGTATGCAAAAAAAAGCACAAATAGTAGTTTTAATAACTAAATTTTATTTTCAAGTCAATATCAGCTGTCTACAATTTCTGTTTTCGAACTTCATTTCATATGAGAAAATGAAACAACAAACCACTTCATTTGCAGAATATGTAAAACAAAATGTTAACTTTTCGAATCGTATTTTACTTTAATTCCACTACTTTTTTGGAACATACCTGTATATTATATTTAGGAAGTTTTATAAAGAATTGCGACAGTTTACTCATTTACTAGCCACCACGTCAGAGACCGACATCGCCCAAACAGTTCATAGGTCATGAAACACATTTGGCCAATAGACACTTTGTGCTTTAAACTCTTCTTCCCAAAAATTGTAGACATCGGGGTCATTACTGTTATAATAATATAATTACATTAATTAGTAAAACTCTTAAGAATAGTATTCAGTCAATTAATTGTCATAAATATAACACTTTCTCTTTGAATACAAAAAGTTATTCGGCAACAATTAATTAAATAATAACAGTAGCCAACAAGGTTTTGGACTGGAGCAACCAAATATTTTACTTAGGGTAATTTGGCGGGCTGAATTCGAATCTGTATTTGGTTTTTGTCTATTACGTCAAGATACAAAAAAAAAATTATTTATTCGTTTTTTACATAAAAAATCATTAGTTTATTTCTAAATCAATGAAAGGCGTTATTTGAACATCGCTTGTATTTTGTTGATTCAGTTTCACGTATTAGAGTCCAGCAATAGTCTCCCAGCATGCTTTTGCCTCATAATCCTTGATAATTTCTTTCAATTTGCATTAAATTTTGATAAGCTCGCTTCCCTTGTTCGTCGGTCACCGCTCCTATGCTTTGTGGAAAAAAAATCTAAATGCAAATGAGGATAATACATTTTGAATGATATTCGTGCATACAATTCGTAATAATTTTTCAATAATTCAGGAACAATTTGTCTGTAGTTTCCAATCTTACAGCTTCCAAGAAAACTGTTCACGGTATTCTTGAAAAATTTCCAGGCTGCGTATTCTTTCTCCAATAAACATTGTGAACAATTGTCATCATTCAATAGCTTGCGTGAAGCTAGTAGTTCTGCGTCTTGCTTCGTCAAATGTAAATCCCGAATCAAATCATTAAGCTCAGCTTGAGTCACTTAATGGCGTTCATCATCAGCCTGATAAAAACTACCACTGCTGGCAAAAGGTGTTTCGGACTCACAGCTCGTAGCACTGTAAATAACTGGTAATGGGTCATTTGATGGACGTCATTCTGGTTTTGAAACCGATGGGACATTCGCGTAAGTATGCTTGAATGCTACTATTATGAAGATTTAGAATGAAGATGGGCTTCTGTCAAATTAATAATTGTGAAATTGTAGTGTCAGTATTGACTGTTTTACGGTATTGCCAGCATGCGATAAAAAATTAACAATACGTGACAGCTCAATGTGTATGTCAGATTCGAATTCAGCGCACCCAGATTAGTTAAAAAACATGCTTCGTCTCTGCAGTCAATTTTTTTTTTGTCCAAATTTGTAGACCAGTGGAATTAATAGTTCGGATATTCTAAAGTTTCCCTTAAATGTAGGTTTTCTGATAAATAACTCTCGTATCTTTCTATGTCATATATAATTATAATTGTGTATAAAACTAACTACCGCTTTGCCAGTAATACACTTAACGTGTCGGTGGCATTTATCTTTCCAACTGCTGGTCAATTTAATGTTATGAATTATATAATTTTGCTTTGTGATTTATGCAGCCAACAAAAGTATTAATAACTTTAAGAGCATAACTCATTTAGCTAATAAACTATAGAAAGTAATGTAAGGAAATCTGTATCGAATATCAAAACATACAAAGTCCACAGGAAATGCCAACAAGAAACCTTAAAATATAATTTTTAATTGCTTCATAAATCATAAATCGCAACGTCTTGCCACCCTCACAGTTCTGCCATGGAGAATCAGCCATCAAGCGAACTTAAGAGAGAAATCATATTGAAGTGAACGTAAAGTTGAACATTAAAATTGAAATTAACGTTCTTTGGACTGTGGGCAATGGCAACACTTGTTCCACAACGTACCCAGTACCCGTCATTTGTTTTTGTTACTGAGTTTAATTAATTGTAAGAAAACACGGTTGGCAAGAAAAAAATTCCATGTTAGGAATACTATAAAATGTTTATTACACAAACAGGCGTAGAAACACACACAGGCACCAAAAATACAAGCATTAAAGAAAAAAAAATGGAAATTAATTAAAAACAATTAGTAACGTTTAATTTCGTGAAACGTTTAATTTCATGATATAAACATTTTTCACGTGCCCCAAACAGACAAAGATGCCAACAATTAACAGATACGAATGAATTACGCACGGAAGGCTCGACGTTAACAACCGTGAATGTATTCTGAGCTTTACCCTCAAGCAAGCCAGTTCAAAAGGATACGAGTATGTTGAGGGGCACGATGTTGGGCGTTTCTAACAACACCTTAATAAGTAAATGTATGTTAATGTCTTAACGGTCAATCAATGAGAAGAAAATAGAAATTTCAGTGAAATGTTAAAGAATAGAAGATATTACTCGTATATAGAAATTAAAAAAGCAACACAATATAGGCTTTTAAAGGGATTTTTAAGATTTTTGAAGGAAATTTTCATAATCCTCTCAGAAAAGCGTACTATCTTCACTACCATCACTCTCCATTATATGAAGTAGAAAAGAATATGAACCATTTTATAGAAAACCTTGCCGGTTTGTTAATCTTAAAAGTATTTTAAAAATCTCTTGAATTGTTTTCACAGATTTACGTTTCTTAATCCTTCAAGCACAACAAATATTCAAACTTCAGATAAATCTTTAAATAACGGAAATTCAGAACTACATTCAGTTGCTCAAATATAATTTACACCAACAGGGGACTGTACCCAAAACTAAATCATAGGCATGGCCGTTGGGAAATTCTTTAATATAGATGAGCGCATAGTCATTTACTAACACCGACCGCAAACGTTCAATGATACTCCGCAGTATACGAGTTGTGTTAAAAAAATAAATTACATTTTCAAATTTCGCGGGCTACGTACATTCGACTTTCGATTATTATTATTTTTTTTTTTTTGTATGTTGGTACAGTCGTCTCGAAGATATGTTGACGCTTTTCTCCATATAGCATGTTTAGTTTGTTTGTGAGAGGCATAAATAAGACAAGTATTTTGCGTGTTCAGTGATTTTCTGCCATCGAAAAAAATTGTTCAATGAAGTTGTATCAAATTTTGTGTAAAAAATGGAATTAAGTTCTCAAAAACACTTGAAATGTTGACAGTGGCGAACGGTGAGAGTAGTAAAAAAAATGTTTACAGGTGGTACAACCTTCTCACAGAAGGTCGAGATGATACGAATGTCAACGCTCGCTCTCGCTCTGGGCCCCAGCACCTCAACAACCGATGTAAATGTTGAAAAAGTGAAAAAAATTGTTATGGAGAATCGTCGAATCACAATTATAAAAGTTACTGAGGATGTCGGCATTTTGATTGGTCGGAAATTTTAGACATGAAGCATGTGGCAGCGAAGTTCGTTCCAAAATTGCAGAATTTTGACCAAAAACAAGGTCGCATGAGCATCGCTCAGGAATTGTTGAATGACGTCAACGATGATCCAGACTTACTTAAAACGGTCATAACTAGTGACGAATAATGGGTATATGGTTATGACATCGAAACCAAAGCCCAATAGTCCCAATGGAAGATTCCAGGAGATCCAAGACCAAAAAAAGCACGCCAAGTTCGATCAAATGTCAAGGTTTTGATCATTGTTTCCTTTGATTACCCTGGCGTAGTGCATCGGAGGTTCTTACCACAAGGTCTTGTGCTGTTATAAGGAGTATTACCTTGAAGTTATGCGCCGTTGGCGCGAACAGTACGAAAAAAATCCCCGGAATTGTGGAAAAACAGTTTATGGCTTTTGCATCATGATAATGCATCTGCTCACTCATCTATGCTTGTGAGAGATTATTTGGCCAAAAGCAACACCGTTATCATGCCTCAGACACCGTGTTCCAGGTTTGGGCCTCTGCGACTTTTTTCTATTCCCAAGGTTGAAGAGACCCATGAAAGGACAGCGTTTTGCGACGATTAAGGAGATAAAAACCGAATCGCTGAGAGAGCTCAAGGATATATCAAAAAGTGCATATCAAAACTGCTTCGAGAAATGGAAAAATACGCTAGCACAAGTGTATTATATTTAAAGGGGACTACTTTGAAGGAGATAAAATAGAAATTGATGAATAAATACATTTTTTGTGAGAAAAATTAAAATTCACCTTATTTTTTGAACACACCTCGTATGATGTGTATTTACACATCTCCGTGGTTTTTGAGCTTCCTATTCCTTTTATCCAAATGTGATGAAAATTTGTTGAATTAGTTTGTAGTTTACTATTTGCAGACGATAAAACAAAATATTTGTGTCTCCTTTTGTTGATGCGCTAAAATGTGTCATTGGCCGATAAGCGACACGCGAATTGAATGCGAATCGCCCACTTAATTCATTTGAAATCAATTCGGGTAAATATAATCAATGTCTACAAGCTATGCAGGTGTTTTTCTTCATGTCCTCTAGCAATAAGTTGCTGTTTTTTGCTTATTTTTTTCCAAACGAACTGCGAAATTAACTTTAAACGTGCCTTTGCAATCCCTTTTCCGTACCACTTCATATTGTTCCTAGCTCCTAACGCCCCCTACCGTTTGCCGTTTTTTTTCCTGGAGTAACCCACTTCTTTGTTGGTGCGCAACTAAGTTCTCGCTGTTTTTTTTTTTTTTATTAAAATTCAACTTTATTATGTTTACAAATGATTCATTGAAATTATTGCCCATCGATAGCTATTACTTTTCCACGTCTTTCTTGCTCAGATCGAATTCCGTCACGGTAAAACTGTTCATCTTTGGAGGCTATCCACGAATCTAGCCATTTCTTGATGTCGTCATAAGAGTGGAATTGCTGGTCAGCCAGACCCTGTGCCATCGAACGAAACAAGTGATAATCGGATGGAGCAATATCTGGAGAATAAGGCGCATGGGGTAAGACTTCCCATTTCAGCGTTTCCAGGTAGGTTTTAACGGGCTTGGCCACGTGAAGCCGAGCATTGCCACGCTGAAGAATCAGTTTTTTCGTGTTTTTCTCCGCATATTGTGGTTGATTCTCGTACAGAGCTCGGCTCAATCGCATTAATTGAAGTTGATACCGATCCCCAGTGATGACATTGCTTGGTTTCAACAGCTTGTAACAAATAACTCCGACCTGGTCGCACAAAATACAAAGCATAACATTTGCAGCGTAAATATTCGGCCGGGACGATGACGTAGAAGCAGCCCCCATGGCTTTGTTTTCTTTCTTTGTTTTCTTTCTTTTTATCACCCGATGCAATACGATTAAAAAATCCCTTCCTTTTTTGTCACTAAAGCAGTTCTTCACAGGCAAAAAATCAACGCTTAACGGCCCTTGGCGTCAAATCATAAGCAATCCAAGTTCTTTGCTTTAAAATCATTCCCAACATATGCAATCGCTTGAAAATGACATGGCGGGTAACTCCTAATACTGAAGCAGCTTTATGTGCGTTTGAAATGGATCGCCATCAAGAAATTCTGTCCTTTCAGTGTCTTCGAAGATATTTCGTCTTCCTTCGCGTGTCGTCCACATCAAAATCATCTCGACATGTTGTTTCACTTAAAGCAGCATCTCCGTAAACGTTTTGAAGCTCTCGATGAGCTTCGGCCGTCGTTTTGTTTGATTGAAAGAAGAATAAAATCAATATTTCCCGCACATGACGATCATTTGCCACAAAATCATACATATTTACACAATCAAAAGAATATGACATCAAAAGGAAATCACTATAGTGTCAAGGCGGTATGTTTACCATATGCCTAAGCTTGGCTCATGACGTTTAGGTTATGGCCGAATCGATCAGCACTTACACCTGGTGCCATCTATTGGCAAACAGCGGCTCCTAATATATGCGAAAAAGAAAGTCTTTCGGAAACTTTTTTATTAAAAAAAAGGAATAATAATAAAAAAATAAAGATAATAAGAAATTAATAAATGAATAAAACTGAAGTTCCGCCAGATTTTTATTTTTTGTGTGATAAAATCAAACTCTGTTAATAATCTTAATTGCAAAAAAAAAACCGTCTTATTTGAAGAGGGATAAAAAGAATCGTTATTTGAAGAGGGATAACATAAAAATCAGAATTAACTTCTTCGGTGGGATAGACATAACACAAATAATAAATAAAATAATGACAAATAATTGTTATAAATAATTTTTATCAAAATAATCAAAATATAATATCAAAAAGATGGGTCCGCAACCAATGTGTTGGTGTGCTTAGAGCATTTCTAGAATATTCCTTTCATTATGATTTTTTCAAAAATTTCAAATTTCATCAATAACCGTTATTTTCGGTCTGTGACCTTAACTGTAACATTTCAATCATTTTTCTAGGCCTGATTGAATAAATAAATAATAGCATAAATATGTGTGACATGTAATTTCAACTTCAAAATTAGAATGCCTTTACATGATATTTGTTATGGGCTGCAAACACCATATTTACACTATTGTTTCGTGTAAAATTTTGTACAGGATGGCGCAATAGAACGTGCATATTGCATCATTTTTTTTTGCGGGGTAGAAAAGGCGCGGGCGGCGGGCCGCCTACATCGTTGGGTTGGCGGGCTCATGGAGTTTTAGTCGCTATGAATCACTTCGACGGGAAGCGTCGCGCATTTTACGAGAACCCTCGTTCATATATTGCTACTAGGCGACTATATTGTGCTGAATATGGACTACGGCGAATTAGTGAAGCTCTGAGTGCTAATTTAATTAAAATATGGGTAAAGCGTTTTGAGCGGTTCAACATTTAAACCACAAGCAAATGGTCGCCCAAGAACATCTAACACCGAAAACAATGTTGAGAGAGTTATCGAGTCAGTACGAGGAAATCCACAAATGTCGACTCACAAGAGATCGTCAGTCTTACAATTATCGCGACGAAGTTTGCAACGAATTTTAACATTGGATCTTAAACTGCATTCATATAAGCTGCAATTAACACAAGAATTGAAAGAGTCTGACTTCATGGCAAGACTCGCATTTGCTAATGAAATGCTTAATCAATTTTCCAATTTTGACAATATCCTTTTCTCTGACGAGGCTCATTTCCTTATGAATGGGTTCGTAAATCGTCAAAATTGTCGTTACTGAAACAGTGAAAATCCCAAAATCAAACACCAGAAACCATTGCATAGTCCTAAAGTGACAGTATGTGGAGCAATCTCTGGCAGAGGAATAATTGGTCCTTTTTTCTTCGAAAATGCGCGGGGCCAAAACGTCACGGTTAATACGGAACGCTATGTTGAGATGTTGGACGGAGTTTTGGCTCCAGAAATTGAAAGTTCAAGAATAGTGAATTCAAGAACTTGGTTCCAACAAGATGGAGCTACCTGTCACACATCAAATAACTCCATGGCGGTGGTGAAGCAGATGTTTCCTGGCAGACTGATTTCGAAAAGAGGTGATATCCCATGGCCCCCACGTAGTCCAGACTTGACGCCTCTTGACTTTTTTTGTGGGGATACCTCAAACACAAAGTCTACAGTAATAATCCAAGAAACATCGTTCAGCTCAAGGAGAATAAATGACAGCCATTACACCAGTATTACTGAAGAAAGTTTTCAATAATTTTCGTTTGCGGTTGGAGGAGTGCCGTCGTAGGGAGGGTCACCATGTAGATGATGTTATTTTTTATTTTTTATCTATTTTATCTATTTTTTAATCTATTTTATAAATTTGCACGTTCTATTGCGCCACCCTGTATAAAAGTTAATCTAATTACAAAGTGTCCCTAAGAAGCTAAATTAATTAAGTAATTTCCTTCCATTTTCCATGATTTCGTTAGCATTTGCTTGCCGGTACACGACCCAATAAAAAATTTAGTATGTCCCTTTTGAAGGGGAACCCAATGCACTGCTGCTGGTCATAGGGGTCATGGATTGCCATGCATGTTGTACTCACCTCTTGCTTGGCCTGCCACTGCTTCATGGCTGATTTATATTTCTCAAATTCGTTACACCAATGTGAGTAAATTTTCTGATAATCGTTTTTCTTCGATGGCGGTGTACATCTGTAATTAAAAAAATCAGAACAAATAAAGGAAAAAGACGTTGCTATATGCCACACACACACACGCACACACTCACACACACACACATACGTACACATTCGCACAGAATTCTGCATACGTGAATGAACATATCGCGGGCAATTTAACCGTAAATAAACTTTGGTAACGGGTGAATAAATAAATGAATGAATGAATGAGTGAATGAATAAATGAACGAATATTCAATTGAACCAACTTACAGCCAAGACTGTTAGTGTATGTCCTTGTGACTGTGCGTTTGTGTGCATGGGAAAGGACGTAAAACTTTTGTGTATGGAGACAATAAATTAACAACAAGAAATCGAGCAGTTGTCATGTACATACATAGAAACAAATAAATAAAGGAGCAAACGGAAATGAAATGAACAGACGTGAAGGCGTTCATAATTACTGTCATCAAACTAAAGGAAATTGGCGATTTTTATGAATAACGCCCAGCACAAACGTGTCAGGTGAAAACGTAAAAGTGAAACAAAAAGCAACATTTTCGTTAATATTCACAAAGAAACCAAAAAATGTGAGAACATATTGAGAAAACGTGCTCGGGCATTAATTTTCCAGCCCAGTAATAAGTAAATCATTAATTTTGCTTCATTAAATGCTTTTCCTCAGAAACGTCCGATAAGCGGATTTTCTCATTGTTTTTATTTTTATTCATATTTAGCACATTTTTGTGAGGTTTCCCTTAAAGAAATTGTGGTTATGGCACAGAAAACAAAAATGCGTGTTCTTCCCCACTCACCTGTGGGCATCAACGTTCACGCTGTAACTGCACAGCAGTGTTCCACCCAAATAACTGTCATAACGTCCGCCATCCGCCTCGTTAATTGATATAATCACTAGACCACCCTCAGATGTTTCGATATATTTGGAGGGGGTAAAGTTTATTTCGTACCTGGGGAGACAAGAAAATAAAGTAAAATATAAAACAAATTAGTTTTTGTTTAAAGATATCAATATTTACTGTAAATTAAAAAAAAAAATTAATAGAAAACAGCCTAATTGTTAATAAAACATGTTCAGAATGTAAATCGTTTTTGAAGAATGTTTTTGAAATCAAACGCAAATACACGCCAACTGTTTAAAAGGATGTGTTTTTTTCAATTGTACGAATCCAAATGTCAATACCTTCTCAATTATAGCATGAGCAGTGAAATCTTAAAGCAAAAGCTAAAATTCGATCAGCCCGAAGTTTATATGCGAACCACCAAAGATTGCGCTCCAAAGCGATATGAATGACATAGCGGTTCGCCGTAACTGGCCACATTAAAAGCTTCCTTTTTTTCACACAGAGTGGCTAACGGGCATTGATACATTAGGAAACTCAAACATTTTTTTTTTTAATTTATATAAACTATTTTTCGTTCAATAATTTTGGAAATGATACATTAGTCCTTACAGGCAGGATCATTGCAGATGGAATTGCCTCAATTATCACTACTCATATATACTATAATTTTATTCTAAAGCATTCAATTTTACTGATTTCGTTTTGCAAACGGGGTTTCTGTAGGTACCCCGCAAAAAAAAAAAAAAAAAAAAAAAAAGTGAAAAAAGACTGGGAAACTTTGGGGCCGATATAATGTGGATGTGAAGTTGTTGGAGAATTTTCGCTGCTATTCTGACATTGTAGGCCGGACTACGTAGCAAGTTGCACCATTGTAGCAGTAGAAGAGATTCCCTTCCAATAGCAACAATGAAGAATTACCCAGTATATAGTAAATATGTTGACTAATGAGTCGTTTAACAACCGAAGAATGCGTACAAATAGTTGAAACACTACAAAAGTGATGATTCAAACGTGGACTTTTAATCGAACGAAGCTTCTTTAGCGAAGAAATTTATTTCTTACTCGGTGGGTATTAGAGAACCCAGGAGCGATTGTGGAAAAGTTGTTGCTTCTAAAAAAGTGACTCTTTGGGGCGCTGCAAGAACTGGCGGTGTCACTGGGTCGTATCTTTTTCGAAAATGACGTTGTATTGTATCATGTACGTAATTTAAAGGTCCAAGCATTATAATGAAATAAAAGATACATCGAAATCATAGCTTTATGTTTGTTTTATATATTGTTTTTAGCATAAATGGAAAATATTTGAAATACGCTAAAAATGTTAGTTATTTCAAAGAACTGAATCGATTTCATCCTATAAGTCACCAATCATCCACTCTTCGATGGATGTGTAGGTATGGCAATCAGCGTTGTTGAATGACTACGCCCACAAGTACATAAGCTGGAAATGATACATCTCGTATATATAGGGTGATTTTTTAAGATTTAAGTTTTCCAAGTTGGCAGCACTGGTTGCCAATGGCGTCCAAACGTCATCTGTCAAAGTGAACAGTGCACTCTGCCATTGGAAAGACTAACAAACGAGCAACGATTGCAAATTGTTGAAATTTATTATCAAAATTCGTGCTCGTTTGATACGACCATTTTATGGTCATCATAATCGACCTGCTGAATCAACAATTCGTGCTGTTATCTCCAAATTTCGCAACAAATTTTCTTTGTTGGACATAAAACCATCGACTCGCATGCGTAGAACACGTACCGAAGAAAATACTGCAGCCGTAGCGACCAGTGTTAATGACGATCGTGAAATGTCAATTCGTCGCCGTTCTCAGCAATTGGCCATGTGTTACTCAACCACAAGGAATTTTTTTTTTTCCCCCAATTGGCTGAGTTGAACTCTGTTAACATGTGGTTTCATCAGGACGGTGCAATATGCCGCTCTGCTCGTGAAACAATGGATATGTTAAGGGATGAATTTGGTGAGCAGTTTATCTCTTGATTCGGCCCTATGAGTTGGCGCTCAAGATTTCGCGATTTAACGCTTCTTGATTATTTCTTGTTGGGTTATATCAAGTCGTTAATCTATGTGGACAAGCCAAACACTATTGAAGCCTTACAGGATAACATAACACGTGTTATTCGTGGAATACAGGACGAAATGCTCGAAAAAGTGACGAAAAATTTGACCTTCCGAATGGACATTTTGATACGGAGCCGCGGACAACATTTACATGAAATTATCTTTAAAAATTAAATGCCGAAGACCAATTTATCGATTCCAACAAAAGTTTTTAATATATGATGCAAATTTGAGAGTTTTATTCGATTAAAAAAAAAACTACGATTAAAAAGTCACCCTTTATATCAACTATCACCATATTTTGCTTGTAATTAGTGAATGAAGGATAAAGTAGTTACAATAACGTGGGCGCAAATGTTTTCATACTGGACCGATTTTGCTCACTTTTGATACTTGCAGATAACCGATAATGCCGATCCAACATCACACAAGAGTGTGTGCATAAAAAATGCCCTTTTCATGCAGTGAAATCCCCTTTTCAGGGAGTGGAAATTAATTTTTTTTTTAGCATTTTTATAACCCACATACACTTAGATTTTTTTTTAAAGTTATATGAATTGGGATCTACTTTTAAAGTGTCTATAAATTAAAACAACATATTGCTAATAAAGGAGTGTATTGAACATCTTCGAGAAAATCTGACAAAATGTTTATTTTTCTAGAATCTGCTTCATTTTTGGTTAGGCAAGATATTTTTCTTTTGTGAGTATTTTATCTATCATCAAATCTAACCCGCCCATGAAAGTGAGATGTCATGCAAAACTTCAGACTTCTAGCTGAAACGGTTCGGCGTCCGTCTTGCTTTAAGTAGCCTTTCGGGTGAACGGAAAGGCGGACAGGCGTAACTGGATCGATACAAGTTCATAAACCGATTAAAATCGTTAGGGAGTTTGATACGAATTTTTCTAGTTATTGCAAATATAATGACCATGCAAGGCATACACACGGGAGGACTCAAAACGGCGGAAAAAGTCACCAAAAGGCAAACATCTGAAAGCACTTTTGACTTGTTTCAGCTGCCGATATTCGAATCAAAACTATGCACAAATTTGACTGTTTTTACAATCGAATCAAAATCGAGTAATTCATGAAGACTCATATAATCGCAATTTTGATTCAGACTTAATTGTGAAAAGTTTTGTGTTGTGATTCATTTGGATTTCTACATTCCAAACATTTTACGACTGTAAAAGTTTAGGTAGCAGAATTTAAACGAGGCCATAGAAACTGCCATAACGAACACTAACCAATCCGACCAATCGACCAATTGAGATGTCACAGCTAAGGTTGCGTGAGTTAGCTAAACTAATAAGCATTTCGTATAAGATTTGAAGATGGAAAAGCTCTGCGCAAAATGACTGCCGCGCTTGCATTCAATAGAGCAACAGCGTCGATTTATAACCATGGATCAGACATGAGACCTCTACTTCACTTCAGTCAAAGAAGTGGGCTGGAATGAGAGCATAGTTTCCAAAGAAGGTGAACTCGGTTCAATCTGCAAAGAAGGTTATGACGTCATTTTTTGGGATGCGCATGGGATTTTTTTATTGATTATCTTCGATGGGAAAACCCATCACCGGCGAATATTATGCTTACTTATTGCAGCGTTTAAGTGATGATGATGTGGATAAACCCACATTTAACCCGCATTTGGCGAAAAGGAAAGAGTTGATCCATCAAGGGAAACCTCCAGTCCACATATCCACTATTGCGTTGGAAAAAATTAATGGATTAAAATTTGAATTGCTTTATTACGCATCTTATTAGCCAGATTTAGATCTCTCGAATTATTTTCTAAGCTAAGCTAAAAAAAGTGGTTCGGTGGTAAAAGATTTGTCAACAATGAAGTCAGTCTGCGATGAATGGAGTCTGCAGTTGATAACTATTTTTAGGAGTTTGTCAGTTCTGACCATAAACGGGGTACAGAAGCTATTGAATATGTCTGGAAAAAGTGTATCGAGCTAAAAGAAGATTATGTTGAAAAGTAAAGAAAATTGTCCACAACTTTTTTTCAACTCGTTCCAGTTGCTGATCTTTGCACACAAAAAGTACTACAACGCCCTTGCCAAAAAAGTTATGTACGCATTTATGATTGCTAAGCCCTCTGTAAAATCATTATAAACACATTTACTGAAATGTTTAAGTGTCCCCTACGCGAATTGTTTCAATGCCAGACAAAAAAGTAAAGTAAGATCATCTTTAAATACTGTACTTGCTATCTGGTTATAAACAAATTTCTGACTTTGACCACGATAGTTGAAAGTGACTTCATTAAAATATCATATTTTCAAATAATGTTCATACTGAAAAGATATTATATAGGGTGGCGCACGAATTGTCTTACAAACACAATGTCAATGCTAATGGGGATTATTATTTAAAAATGTTGAAGGAGTTTTTTTACCCGTTTCAACAGTGTTTAATTCCAACAAGATGCACTCATAGCCAGACCGGTTATAGCAGAGTTCCAATGAAAACTCCTAAACATATTAATATCCAGAAACTCCAATTGACCTGATTGTATCAGATTTTATGGGGTTGTGTCAAGCAAGAAATGTACAAAATGAAACCAAGTAATTTGACAAAATTGAACCAGTCCAGTGAAACAATAATTGAGGCGATCCCGAATTCAACCCTTCAGGCCGCAATGAATAATTTTCTGATCAGGTGTCGCATATGCGTGAATGAGACTGGAGGTCTGTCATCTTTAAAACCAATAAAAAAGAATTAAACTTTCTGTACAATAAAAAAAATAAATTAAGTACAATGTTGAAAAAAAAGTTATTTGAATTTCTCATTGTAGCACAATTGGTGCGCCACCCTGTCTATAGCAAGACTATGATATTATTCTCCATAGCCAGCGGCTGGGTATTTTTATTTCATATGAAACCATCTTCGTATATTTCTTTATTTTTTTCTATGTGAAATCTTTTATAATAAAAAATTGTAATAAATACATTTTTTTTTTTAATATAAATTTACTGCCCAGTTTTTAGACAGTTTTTTTTTAATCTAGTTCAGTCAATCATTTTTAATTACTGAGATCTTGTTCTCATCAGAGATTATGCTGTCACTACCAATACTATTTTCGATATCATGATTGTCTCGGTTAAGAAATCGTTCCGCCGTGACACCCGATACCGGAAATATAGAACACTTCCGTGGAGTAAAAATATCTTGGAAATAGATAATAAGAATATAGATAATATGGAATGAAGGTATATATGAGTATCATTTGATTAAACAGCCAGAAGTCTAAAGAAGAAGAAGAAGAAGTCTAAAGTAAAAATATCTGTTGATTAAATGTGTTTTAAGATTTTTACGTCTATTGAGTGATGTCCACCTGTTTTGCTGGTTGGATGATAGACACGATAATCGCTGTAAATTATCTTGAGTCTGCACAAAACTTAAGACAGCCTAATATTTTACCAGATGGTGATCAGGGCCTGTGAGCATTTCTGATACCTCCTATACAAATTGATCGATTTACAAAAATTAAATTTTTTCAATATAACTTTTAACTTCTTGATTGTAGTAAACTGAATATTCATACATTATATTGATCTTTAATGTTTAATAGTATTGACTGATTCTGGTACATCGCATGTAAATGACCGGTTAAATCCATACACTTTTATTTCCCTCACGTAGTGGGGCTGAATTGAAACAAATTTGCCCCACATCCCTGGTTTTTGGTAAAATTCCCACACAAACTGGCAGATACGTGCATTTCTGCCAGCATAATAATATCTGGCAACTCCCATACCAATTACGAAATTTAACCTATATACCCCTAAGACCATTCCTTTTCATCGATAGCTTTCCACCCAGTATAATTTAGAAAGAATCAGGCATTTTAATGAAATTAGTTTTTCGTATAAAAGTGGACTATGCAATTTCTAAGCGGAAATTTTACAAAAGTTAATATTTCCTTCTTTTATTATTTATTTATTGTATTATTTATTATTTTGTATGTTTTGTTCACAATATTTTTTGTTAAGCGACTGATCTTTGTACCACGTCCCTTCTGCTTCCTCACCCAACTCCATTTACACCAATGCAAAAGGACATTAGGTGAAGGTATTAATTCGTAGGTGAGCTTATCTGACTGAAAGTTCCACACTGGTCTTGTCTTAAGTGATTATAGCACACAATAATTGATGTAGAAGCTGTATCATGCCAATGTTAAAATGATTTCCGTTGTTTTACTGCGCGCCTATAATTTCAGATCTAGTCTAGAATTCTGATCTGGTCTAGAATTTAAAAAAAAAATTCATTTTTTTTTTTCGATATTCCAAAAGTACAGGCTTTTAAGAATATACTGACAAATTTTTGGAAGGATATTCCCAGTATTTCGGATTCTACAGCCGTTTTAGCAGGCAGAGTCTGATTCGTCACGCGGCGGCATCAATGGCCGCATTGTTCGTCGCGCGGCAGTTGTTCCAGCCCTTCTCGGAAATGTGACCTTTTGTATATATAAGATTATTTCTAGTAAATGTCAATCCTACTTGCAGTTATTGTATCATTGAATTCAGTGCGATATTCTTGACATTGACAGTGAAATATCCACTCTCAAAACTTTAAACTCAATTATCTCAAAACTACTTTTTTCGGCCTGGCGTTGTCAAAAAAAAAAATATTCAACCGAATCGTCTAAAATTTTAATGTTGTTTACAACATCAGTGGCTATCGCCCGTACTAGAATCTTGTTATTATTTCGTGTTTTTTGACTAAAAAACTAAAAAAAAACCGATTTTTAGAGTGTCAAACTTAAAACCGCGCCATTTTGTTTATTTTTTTTTTTTTCTAGTACAGAACATAGCTAAAGTCATACTGATTAATACTTTTCTTGGTTTTTGTGTTTCAGATAAATAGAAGAGCCAAAATATACAAACCGTCGCACAGTGCTTTGTCCCAGTACATCGATGGGACAAAAATAGAAGGAGTCATCCTAGGATAATTAAAATTGGCGAGTCCCTAAACGAGTCCCTAATATAACTGAATTAAGAAAATTTCAAAGTATGGACAAAATGGACCACGCCCATTGCTTACCGCCCATACAAACCGAAATTATTGTTGGCTATAAAAATTGAACTCTTGCGTAAAATTTCATGAAAATTGCGTGCAGAACATACCTATATGCTCTCTTATTCGCAAATAGCATTTCATCAACATTGACCACGCCCATCGCCTACCGCCCATACAAACCGAAACTATTTTTGGCTGCAAAAATTGAACTATTGCGACACCCTATGCGATTAACCGATTATAACATCAATTAAATTTTAGTAATTATTTTATAGCACATATTACGTGATTGTAAAATATTTACTCAAAATTAATAAATAGCAATCGGGCATTTTTAAAGTAAAAAATAGTTTGTCACGTTCTCATCTCTAATTCGAATTATAAATGATAATGTAATACAGGAATAGCAAAACATACATATGTTACAGCATGATCATACAGCTGACTTTTACAGAGCAAGAATATTAGACATAAGAATAAGAAAAATAAAATTTTTAAGAGTTTGTTAAAATCAGCGCCAAAGTAGCGATAATTCAACAATTTTGATGTAGTGGCGCGACCCTTAACATTTTTTTTTTTTTAATTTTTTTCCTTATTTTTGCCTTCGTAAGAATGTCAAATTACATCTCTTCCCGAGTGAAACTTTTTCAAATTAAAAAAAAAAAAAAACAATCTTTCCACTCTACCATAACCAGCAACCAGCCAACGGTGATTAAAAATGTGAATTTAGACCTTTATTAAAACTTTTTTTTTTAAGTTGCGCTCAAAAGCGGGCATAAATTATTTCTTATACCTTTAAAAAACACTATTAAATAAATAAAAACACAAAAAAAAATATGTTTTTTTTTTTAAATTCCATCAAACTTTTGTAATTTTTGGAAAAATTTTTGAAAAATACATTTTTTTGCCAGCGATTACAACTAATTCCGGTTAACATAATCAACACATGATTTATTTTTTCCGAGTTCTGCTCACACTAAATAACATAAAAATCCAAATTTTCCTTTCCTTCTTAAAAAAATAAAATTTTGGCAATTATTTTCATAAAGCAATACATTTAGTTTTTAATTTATTGATTTTTCCTTAAATTTCACTAACTTTAGCGCCCTGTGGTGAAGTGTAGGAGAGTCAAACGAAACTATTTCCTTCAATTTTATTTCTTTTGTATTGTTATATCTCGATTATTACAACTTTCATTATATTTTGGGACAATTTTTTTTTATTTTTGTCTATGTGACAAAGCACTATGCGTCGGAGTCTAATTTTTCGTGAGGGTCAACTTCAGCGCCATTTTTAAAATTATTAAAATTAAAAAAAAAAAATTGTTTCATTATTGTATGTAAAATAAGTAAAATAAAAAGTTAAAAAATTTAAATATAGTTTTTAATTTTTTTTTTTTTATTGTAAAAAAAAAATTCCTAAAAAACCCCAAATTTTCGAGCTCTAGACCACCGGGACCGTTCACTTATTTTTTGTTAGCACCTTGAAATTTCTGGGTAAAGCGAAATTATTAGAAAAATCGGTTGCGCGAAAAAATATTCAAAACATAATTTTTCCTAGTTTTGGTATTATAGTATTGTGATAAATGGTTTCATATTCTGTAATTGTTTATTTTTTTATATAACATGAATTCTTGTCATGTAAACATATCTCTTTAAATACTTCCGTTGATATGATTACTTATACATATACAGGGTGGCAGAAAAGTAAACATCCCACTGGATGATGCTCTTATTTATGCGGATTGTGATATCTGTCATCGTGTCGTTGATGCATGTAGAATTGTAATTAACTAGTCATCATAGAATGCTGCTCTACTTCAAAACATGGATTAATGTTGTCCAGAAAGCAACAGAGGCAAACAGATAAGGCATCGCCAAATTGAACTATGTAAGCCAAAGCTAATTTTCCTTTCCTTTTCCTGGGTCGTTTGTTATTTAATTCTATAAATATTTTCCTTTATGTCGGGGAAATAATATCGGCTGACGCCAAAAGTAAAACATATTTGGGAGCAATTCAGAGCAAACTTCCTAACTTTTCTTAATACTTCGGATGATAAATTTGTCATTTCTTTTTTTATATCTTCTTATAGGGCTTATTCACATAATTATAAGGCTTATTCACATAAATACCAGACTCAAAAATTTCGATATAGAAAAATATGGAGCAGCCTAATTAGACAATCAAATGATTATTTTATGCCATGCTGCATTCGAGTAGTTCTGTATTCGTAGCTTTCTGTGCACTTACGTGCTTGTTTATTAGAAAGAAACGGTGACTACCAGTAAAGTCACAAAAAGTTTTTGTCCATAACAATGTGATAATAAACCTATATGGAAATATAAATCTATACATACATTAATATGAATACATGTGCATAACCGTCAACATTCTTAAATTGAAAAGTTCGATATGCTATGTTATCATCCACAGCCAAAACAGACGACACATTCCAAACTCGCTGAACGTGGCATCAGGCGGCCATTCTGCTTCATTTTACCACAAGTATTTCAAAGTCTTCTCTTTAACATTTTTTTGTTCGTTCACACAAAGTCATACAAAGATTTAAACATATGTAAAATTTATTTGCCTTTTGCCAAAAGTTGAAATGAAAAACTTTTTTCCGTGCTATTTTTTCGGCTGAAAAATTGTGGTATCAAAACTAAAAGCACAGTAGTGTCTAATCCTACTTAAATGAAAAATTGCACCTGCATGAAAATTGTACATAACGTTCTTATGTGTTGATTTATGTTTCTTTGTCAGCAAATCTCTATTAGCAAAAATAGTATCCTATCAGAATCCAAAACGAAGGTAAAAATTAAGACAATTTCTGCCTCTTGAGAACAAATTTATCGGAATTTCTGAGGGTCAAGTTGATTTGTATGAAAAAAAAGCGGACCTCAATTTGATCTGCGCTAAATTATTATAATTGTTTTCCATAAAGATCAAAAAGATTGGATTGAAGATTTCACTGTCAAAATAGGAAACAGTTTCGATTGGCTTCTGTTGCTGATATCTAAATCAAAACTATGTAGACACGATATTTGGTGGATGCCATCAAAAACAAAAAAAAAAAAAAAAAAAAAAGAAAACCAGAAGCAAACAGAATAAATTTTATAATATTCAAAGTCGACTTAGCGATATGCGTCTGTCTGGTTGATAGATACGATATAAAGCTCCCTAAAACTTTGGCACAACCTAATATTTTCTTAGAGGGTAGGTTAGAATTCTGTGACTTTCCACATAAATTGACCGCTTTTAAAATTTTTCCTTGTAGCTCCTAATTCGTAGACTGCAGAAACGTTCTTTTCCAATACTTGGCTAAATTTCATAAGCTTTCCCGATTAACTATACCCCTTTTGGTACCTCCCATGCAAATGACTAATTTAACCCATATATTCTCATATTCATATCTTTTATTCAGTTTCACTAAATCCAGTTAAACTCGGTATACATTAAGCGATTTTTAAATAGAATCTAGGAACGAAAACATATTGCGTTGTCATGCCTTCTGGTAACAAACAAGTTCATATTTTTTAAGCAGTTGCGTTAAATTTACCTAAATTTTCCACAAGCCTAGCATTTGATAGACGCCATTATATTCCGCAATCTCTGGCAAAAGTTGCCAAATATGTTTAATTATCGAATACTAATCTCCGCTAGTACTGGAATATATTGTAAAGCTTCTAAAAGACACAACGCTACATTCCTTAGCCCGTTTTCCGATCATGTATAACGTTATATCGAACGTATTATTCGAATGGCTAGAGCCAAATCCGAGTTAGCTTATTAGACCTTTTTATGTCACTGAACGTCAGAAGGTCGCCCTGACGAGTATTTGCTCACCGAAGTTAACCAATATGCAGTTTGTTAGCGAAAATAGCAAGAATCATATGGAACTTTTCGGTGCAAAAAAGCTTTAAACAAACTAACTAGAGACAATAAACTGTGGTGAATAAAATCGGCCTCCTTTAGCAAGAAAGGAGGCTACTTAGTCCTTTTCTTTACATAACAATCCTGATTTATTGTTTGCATTATCACTAGAAAAAAATTATATATTTTCTTTGCTGTTACATAAACAAAAATTGGATTGTCATATACGATTTTTTTCAGCATTTTCCAAATTTTAATTTTATAATTCTTTTGTCGTGCTTTTGCTCGTTATGCATAAAATTCTTTATGAGTTACCGAACTATGTTCAGAATGTATTTTCATTATTTGATACAAGTAATTAAGTTATTTTTGAAAATACCCAAAAGCGCTTTAAAACAAGCAAGAAATAATACGCGTCTAAATTAATTTTAACATTACACTCGGAATAATATTGAATAATGAAACACTTTCTAATATTTTAACGCCTCCCATCAAAAAATTATTCTTCAAATTTGTTGTCAAATGCAGTAGCCTTTTTGTGTGTACGACCTGAAGGTAAGTGGATTAATTTTGTCATTTGGTTTGCAGCAAACGGAAACATTCATATGTGATCCCATAAAATACAGGGTGGCGCAATAGAACGTGCATATTTAGAAAATAGATTAAAAAATAAAAACAAAAGGCATTGTTAAAATAAATCTAAGGCATTGTAGAGTAATAAATGGAGTTTATTTTTTAAAAATAACATCATCTAAATGGTGACACTCTCTACGACGGTACTCCTCCAACCGCAAACGAAAGTTATTGAAAACTTTCTTCAGTAATACTGGTGTAATAGCTGCCATTTCACCACGGATATTCTCCTTGAGCTGAACGATGTTTCTTGGGTTATTACTGTAGACTTTGTGTTTCAAGTATCCCCACAAAAAAAGTCAAGAGGCGTCAAGTCTGGACTACGTGGAGGCCATGGGATATCACCTCTTTTCGAAATCGGTCTGCCAGGGAACATCTGCTTCACCACCGCCATTGAGTCATTTGATGTGTGACAGGTAGCTCCATCTTGTTGGAACCAAGTTCTGGAATTCAATATTCTTGAACTTTCAATTTCTGGAGCCAAAAATCCGTCCAACATCTCAACATAGCGTTGCGTGACGTTTTGGCTCCGGGCATTTTCGAAGAAAAAAGGACCAATTATTTCTCTGCCAGAGATTGCTGCCCATACTGTCACTTTAGGACTATGCAATGGTTTCTGGTGTTTGATTTTGTGATTTTCACTGCTCCAGTGACGACAATTTTGACGGTTTACGAACCCTTTCATAAGGAAATGAGTCTCGTCAGAGAAAAGGATATTGTCAAAATTGGAAAATCGATTAAGCATTTCATTAGCAAATGCGAGCCTTGCTATGAAGTCAGACTCTTTCAATTCTTGTGTTAATTGCAGCTTATATGGATGTAGTTTAAGATCCAATGTTAAAATTCGAATTGCGTCACGGTAGAACTGTTTATCTTTTGAGGATATCCACGAATACAGTCATTCTTTGATGTCGCCATATGAATGGAACTGCTGGTTTTGTGGAATAACCCCCTTTCTTTTTTATGCTCACGGGCAAAAAACGACACGCAACGTCCCTTAGCTTCAATTTATAAGGCTCGAAGTTCCTTGCTTTTGAATCATTCCCAACGCATCGCTTAGAAATGGCTTGCGGGTAACTCCTAATACTTAAGGAAGCTCTACCTGCGTTTGAAACGGATCCCCATCAACCTATGCCGTTAATTCAGTGTCGTCGAAGGTTTTTCACCTGCCTACATGCGAACGGTCGTCAACACCAAAATCACCATCTTTAAAACGACGGAACCAATTTCGACACATTGTTTTATTTGAGGCAGCATCTCCGTAAACATTTTGAAGCTCTGGATGGGTTTCAGCCGCCGTTTTCTCTGATTGAAAGAAAAAACTCAATACTTCCCGCATATAACGATTATTTGGCACAAAATCATGCATTTTCACACAACCAAAAGAATATGAGCTCAAAAGAAAATCACTATTGTATATTTACTATATGCCTAAGCTTGGCTTATGACGTTTAGGTTATGACAGAGTCGACTACCACTTATTGCTGGCGCCATATATTGGCAAACAGCGGGAACTTAGTTGCTCATAATGTAAAAATACTTGTTACCTTAAAGTAACATATTAGTAAGGTCGTTTCCAACTATTGCTCTTCTTTAAGGATACGTCATAGTTAACGAAATATTTTGAAGGCACACACTTTTACTGCAAGACTAGCCAAGTTAATATAATGTATATGGAAAGAGGACATAACCGCTCATCGGCCATTGAGTCGGTTTATCGTTCATGATGCTGCATCACTCAAAATATTTTAAGTCCGCGCAATTGGTTCAGTAGAATATACAGGGTTATCCATTTGTTGGTTTTAAAACCGCCGGTCTGGCGAAGTTGAACTCTGTTAAATATCTACCACTTGAAGTGTCATTTATATAGTTGACATTTACGAAAAACATATAAAAATAGTTAAAACTTACTACAAAAATGGCGATTCAAACGTTTACACTTTTCGTGCATTACGGTGTGGTTATGGTCGTCATAATCGACCTATACTGTGCAAGGAATTGTCAAGATTGTAAAAAAATTTGAAGAGACTAGAAGCATTGCAGATATTGTCAGGCCTGCGCACCATTGCAATTAACGCACTTCCGAAAATATCGCTTTTTTTAATGAAAATATGGCGCATAATCCGAATTTCAATTTAAATTGCTATGGCCGTATGATAACCGACTTGCTTGGCTCGCATTGAAGATTATGAACTGGACGACGCGTAGTTTTAACAAGGCGGTGCCACGAGTTACACAACACGGCCGATTTTGGCTTTTTTGCGTGAGCGTAATTTCACGTTATGGCGACGTCGATTGGCCACCAAAGTCATGAGATTTGAAGCCGTTAGACTCTTTTGTGGGGCTACGTCAAAGACCATGTTTACACGGATAATCCTCAAACGTTGGAGCATTTGAAAACCCACTTGACGAATGTCAAGTTATGGCCAGATACCGCCCGAAATGTGTAAAAAAAATTGGTCGAAAGGACATTAAAAGGATTCAGCAGCAACCAATGTAGATGGTCATTTAAATGACATTGTATTTCGTACATAATAGCAATGTCCAAGCATTATAATGAAATAAAGGTTTCATCGAAATCAAAGATTTACGTGTGTGTATTTTTTTTGTAATTTTGCTTTTGAAAATTAATACTTTCCATTAACTTTTTTTAATATTTAACAATTTATCTTTTAAACGCGTGACATGGGTCAAATGTGGCTGCGTGGAATATGTAAAGCTGAGAATGTACAATGTTCAGTTACTTGGGCTATATTTCTTAAGTTTTACCAGATATTAAGGATCAATGCAATGGACAAAAATTTGGTTACTGCGATCTTCAAATTAGAAGTTGCAGGAGTAATACTGAATCTGCGAAAATTGGTCATTTGCATGGGAAGTATGCCGTCGTTATTCATTCTCACACCAAATTTTATCAAACTCGTAATGTTTTCCAAACTTGAGTTAATTTAGTGCAGCTGAATTAAGGATATGCCACAAAGAACTAAGGGTGATTTTTGTGAGATTTATCAGAAGTAGCATGATTAATTGGCCGATTTTTTTTATAAATTTTATCAAGAGTTGCAGGGCCATATTGGTTCAACAGAACTAAACTTGGTCGTACACACAAGCACTAAGTCCACTTTTTCAAAAATTAGATCTTTTTTCAAAATTGTTATAGTTTATATAAAATGTTTTTGTTAAACGAATCAATGCGTGGTGGTAGTTGTTATATAAGGGAACAGATAATTCAAATTCGCATACATTTGGAGACGACAGCGCTTGTGTTAAGCATAATTACCAACTATGAAAATATTTTATTAGGAAAAAGAGATTACGTTTTCGTCATGACCACTCCTGTTGATATAAAACAACGTCCTCCATAACATTACGAACAAAAATCAATGCAGGCCGGTTTACAAGCCAAGCCTTGTCGCGACTTGGCATCCATCCAGCTTAAAGTCCATTCAATTGTTAATTACTGTACTTGAAGGAAGCGAATAATTGAAAATCTATTTCAGTATTGGTAAATTGAAGGAACGTTTTCGTCATCCCAAATATCCTCCATGCCACTAACGATCAGAATTCATGCTGGAGGATACATATGCCTCAGCACGGTCGAATTTTTAGCATCCGTCCTACTTTTTGCCTGTCTAGACGTGAATTAATGCACTTGGAAGTAGCAGGTAATGTCGCCAATATTGATTTTATAGATTTTTCCCATTTGTAGATTTATTTTCAATATTTCCAGCAAATTACTGCCCTGTTGGTCATTAGCATTCGCTTCATTTTATATGTTCTGTGAATTTAAAGAAAGCCAATCTCCTTCCAAATCACTGTTTTGGGCAACCAAATAAGAACATACATAAATATTTGGGAGTGAGTTTGTGCATGAAATTTAAGTTGGGGGAAAAATGTCAAAATACTGAGAACACGCAAAATATTGACTAACAACACAGTTTAAAGTGTCAATTTACCGCTTTAATGCCAAAACAAAACTTTTGTACTTTATATCCGTTTCCTCCAACTCATACCGAATTTTTCTTTGATTCGCTTTATGCCTTTCTTCTTACATTTATAGCAATATGAAGGCATACAAATATCGTATTGATGTCTGCTTTTGGCTTTGACATTATTGAATTTTATTTCAACATTTTATTTAGCTGGATTTTCTATATATTTTTCGGTATATTGAAAGCTACGAAAAAAATTATGTGATTCTGCCATCCAGCAAACATAATCTAAAAGCCTCATCAGCTACATTTCCGTTTTCATTACTGACAGAATTTTTTTTTTTCTGTGTAAAATTCTCTAGAACTCATAGCAAATACGTTGGCTAGAGCTCTTTTAACTTTATTATATCTTCATTATGTTTCACGCTCTCGTTTCGTTTTCTATTTTTTTTTTTTTTTTTTGCTTTTTTAGAATTTATGTTTAAAGTTTGCAGCTGTTGTTGTCTCAGAGGATTTTCATTGCTGTCATCTTTAATAGGTATAACGAAATTTTGTATACAACGCAAATTTTGTATTTCACAACGACAATTTTGTGAATGCTATTAGAATTTATTATTATTTCACAGCCACTGCAGTATACTTTAAGGCAAACAATCCCTGTGAATGGTTTCAAATCAACCACCGGAATAGAAGAATTCCAAATGACAAAAAATCGTCAATATTTCTATTATTTATTTCCCTTGTTTATAAATACGAAAAGCAAAGAATCATTTTTCATTTATTTTTATGATATTCTATGGTGATGGGATTTATTTTCTGCGGAAGGGATTCTAACAAGTGTCACTTCAACTTTTAGCATACATTTGACATCTCCAGCAGTTGGTGGGATGTTTCTAGTGATGGGGGGTTGATATCAATTACTCTGAAATTGTTTGGATATATATATGGGATATTGTATAGTTGATTTTCAGATAAATTCGTTACAGTATTTGGTAATAAAGTTATTGTTATTCATAGTCAAGTATTTAAAAGACAATTTATAACTCACATTTAATATATGGATTGAATTGAGGAGATCAGCATTCTTGTTATAGTGATGCAATAGAAATTTCCTGAAGGCGGAAGAATTATTTGCAGCACTGGATATGTTTTGTAATTATGTTAAGAAGAAATATTTTGTGAGTGCACGTCAATGGGAATATATCCATCAACCGGATGATAAATATGAAATGTGCCTTAGAAATGTGAAGAAATCTGCGTGAATCTTATATAGGAAGACCCAAATCCGGGTTGGGGAGACACATACGCCAGTTGGTAGCCTAGCTCTTGGGAATTCAGCCGCTATGAAGAGTTTCTCGGGAACGGACGGTGCGTTGTGCGCGAGAAAGTTTTACATATACATTGATTGGACGCTTGCAGCACGTGGAAGGCTTTGCGATGTTCGATGTTTTTGCCTCTTAAATGAAGCGCCTAGCATCTCTTTCAGTCGATAATGTGTAAAAACTCTGAAGAAATCGTTACAACAGTAGATAACCGAAATTTGGCTGTTCATGACTATAACAAATTCTCAATTCCAAAGAGCGCAGATATTTTAAATGTACACAGATCATCATTATAATGCATTTCGCACAACGACCTAAAGCTGTAGGCCTATAAAAATTCAGTTAAAGCAAGTGTTAAAACCCCAGAATGCCATTTAGAGACTGGAATTTGTAAATCAGGTAATTGAGGGCTATTTAATATTCAACAGCATCTTGTTTTCATATTCATATGAATATGTTCTCATATTCATATGAATGAACAGATAAACACCAATACTGGAGTGTAACGAATCCGAAACATATATATCAGAGCTGCATTAATGTGGCTAAATTGACCATCTGGCCCGCAACGTCGTCATTAGGAATCATCGACCCTTCTTTTTTTCAAAATAAAAGGGGACGTGCAGTTACGGTGAATTAAGAGCGTTATGTGGAAATGTAAGCCAACTTCTTGTTGGCTAAACTGTAAAACTTTTCCGGTTATAATCAAAGCACATGGTTCCAACAGAACGGTGCAATGTTACACACATTCCATACGTGAAATTTTCCTTGGTCAATTGATCCCCATCAGAAAAGACCTAACTTAGCCTTCAGCCAGTCCTGATTTAACCCCTATGGACATTTTTCTATGGGTTTATCTCAAATCTAAAGTTTTCGCCAATAACTAAATAAACTGTACTGGCACATTTCAAAGGAAACATTCATCACTAAATGGCGTCCATCGCGGAATCTGACTAAATAGTCGTCGTAGGAAATTTTACCATTCTCGCTAAAGTGAGGTTTCATGTGTATTTGCAAATTACGTACTTTTGTTATTATTAAATTTTTTTTTGGATAAACCGCTTACATTTTTTAAACGATTCGCCAGGTATTCATGCTTCTAAGACACTTTGTACTAAACACAACGTGTTTCGTGTACTAAATATTGGTCTCCATAATGACAGTCATCAAAAGGATTTTCAAACGAAACCCCAAGTCTTTGTTTGTGCTACAATTGAGGGGACAACAAATTTGTACCCGTTTTTACAATAGACCGTGTTAGTTCATGTTGACGAACGGCCAATATTAAAAAAGATTGTGTTTGATTTAAGAGTTGTTTTCCCCAAAATAATGAGGAGATGTGTAATAGATAAACATCACAGAAGCCCGCAAGTGTGATTGCCTGAATACTGCTTGCCTACGACAATGGATTGATGTAAATCGAGCCACACATCAGGTGCCAGTTTACTGGGAGAAAGACTGGTGATGCAACACCACTAATTTCTCAGACAAAACATATCGATTTAGCTAATTTTTCCATTGAATATTTTTTCAATCACCACGCCTCATTTAGAGCGATGTCAATTAAATATGTGTGAACTGGGACGGTTACTTCCCGCGTCGACTAACTTGAGGTAAAACACACCAACTTCTCAGGCAAAACATATCGATGTAGCTCATTTATCCGCTGAAAATTTTTTTTAATAATCACGCCTTATTCACAGCAGTGCCAATCAAAAATGTACGAAATGGGATTGTTCCTCCAATTTGAGGCAAACGTATCAACTTCTCAGGCAAAACATATCGATGTAGCTCATTTTTCCATTGAAGATTTTTTTATTAACCACGCCCCGTTCAGAGCAGTGCGAATCAAAAATGTGCGAATTGGGATGGCTTTCTCCCTCATCTATCAACTTCCAGCATATAATGCTTTTTAGTTGATCAAACAAGTTTGGAATATACATGGAAAAATTTGAAATTCTTCAGAGTTTAATTTGTCTTTGCAAAAGGCGAAATCCATCTTTTTCGCGGCTGACATACTCCACGACAGCTCTAACACATAATATAACAGCTTCTTTAATCTTTTCATTGGAAAATCGTATTTTTTTATTATATAATACCTTCACCCGGAAGAATGAAGGTGTACTCGTATATCGTTAAATACGGACAAAAATTTAATAAGCAGGAGGAAGCTTTTGAAATATTAATTATTTTCTGACCCAGTGCTTTTGGTAACTTTTTGAGTCAACTGAGTGATGTTCGTCTTCCTGGATGCGTGGTGGACACAATAACTACCGTAAATCTTTGGGGAAGCTTCTAAAGCTTGTAGCCGCCTAATATGTTCCCATATCGTATATCGCCCCATCCCTTCCGCTGCCTCACATACATACAGGGTTGCCCATATTCGACGGACCCATGTTTTTAAAAAAAAAATCAAAGAAAAAAATAAAAATTTGGCGGTTGGCAATCTTATTCATTTAATTTGTTCCAAGTAGATTTGTTTACATCAATTTTTGAATATGATATCTCTCAAATGGCCGCCTCTGGCGTTGATGGCGTATTGTGCCCTTTTTGCAGCATTTTCCATCGTTTTCGCCAACATTTCGGCCGGAATAGCGGCTATTTCTTCACGAATGTTGTCCTTGAGCTCTTCTACGGTCCTTGGCTTGTTAACGTAAACCTTTGACTTCAAATGTCCCCACAAGAAGAAGTCAGCGGCCTTCAAATCGGGCGAACGCGGTGGCCAGTCCAAATCACCACTTTTCGACATCAAACGGCCCGGAAACAAATTCTTCAGAAAATCGATTGTTATGCGACTTGTGTGCGGTGGAGCGCCGTCTTGTTGAAACCAGAACTGCCTCATACGCTTTCGACAAATAATTGGCATCACAAAATTGGTCATCATGTCGCGATAACGCTCCTGGTTGATGGTAACAGCATGGCCATTTTCGTTTTGGAAGAAAAACGGCCCAATGACCGTTTTCGCACTAACGCCGCACCAAACTGTGACTTTTTCGTCATGAAGAGGCAATTCTTGAATCTCCTGAGGATTTTCAGTGGCGTAAATACGGCAATTTTGCTTATTTACGGTTCCATTCAATGTGAAATGGGCTTCATCGGACATGATAATTTTGTTCCAAAATTGCTCGTCATCATCGGCCATTTCGATGACTCGTTGGGCCCATTCCAATCGACGAGGCGTGTCCGCAGGCAACAATCTTTGCGTCAATTGAATTTTGTACGGGAACAAATGCATATCAACGCGAATAATCCGTTGTAAAGTGGACCGAGCCATGCCCAACTGCTGGGAACGGCGTTTTTGGGATGTTCTTGGGGACCTCTCAACACTGGCTCGTACGGCAGCGATATTCTCGGCCGATCGCCTTGGTCGACTTTTATTTGCCCTCTTCGGATTAGAAAGAGCCTCACCAGTCGAAAATTTTTCGTATAAACGCTTAATGGTGTTCTTAGAAGGCGCACTTCTCACATTTTTTAATATTTTAAAAGCACGTTGAGTTTTTACAATTGACTTCTTCTGTTGAATGTAAATTTCAACTATTTCAGAGCGCTCGCGTGGCGTGTATTGTTCCATGGTAAAAATCTGCTTGGACTGACGCTTCAAACGCGGTATGTCATTAAGCGATCTGACATCTCTGTCAAAAGTTATGGCGTTGCCAGATGGGTCCGTCGAATATGGGCAACCCTGTATACAGGGTGTCCGATGGGAAGGTATATTATTTTGTCTTGCCGCCACTTTGGTATACATTAGTTTTGAGTGTTCATATTTGGAAGGCGTGGCAAATTTATTATGGAAAATTATTCGATAAATCAACGTGTTTTAATCGTTAAAACATTTTATCAAAATCAAACATCGATTACTGTGGTATACATAATATGTATGTAATAATATATTATATTAATATAATATATTATATTCCCAGCTCTAGACCTAACAATTGAATGCCCAATTATACGGAAATTTGGAAATTTGTCTGGATCAGAGAGAAGCAAAAAGAAACTGATAATGTTTTAGTTTCTAGTATTGTAAATAAGCAATTAAGAATACTGTAGGAAATACAAGAAAAATTAACAAGAATGCGTCTTTAAAACAAATTTTCACAAAAAAATTGCCAGTCGCAGCAAAAATTGTTCGTACCAATCGACACAATAATCACCACATAAAATAATTTTTCTATTTGACTAAAACGCCTATGATTTTAACATTGGCTTGTTGTAGAGAGCAAGTGCTTGCAATTTGAAAATCATTCAGTACCATTTATTATAGCACAGCCACGTGGTTTGAGAAAAACACTTTACGATTCATTTTTTAAAAATTTAGTTGCGCAACTAACTTCACGCTGTTTTTTTATAATTATGAAAACATGTTTATAAGTGATTCATTGAAAGTATTGCCCATCGCTAGCTACCACAAAGCTAGCAAGCTTTATGTCAGAGCTCGAATTCCATCACGGCAAAACTGTTCAAAACTGAGGGTATTCAAGAATCTAGCCATTCCTTCATGTCGTCATATGAGAGGAACTGTTGGTCAGCCAGATCGTGTGCCATCGAACGGAACAAGTGATAATCGAACGGCGCAATATCTAGAGAATATGGCGAGTGGGATAAGACTTTCCATTTCAGCGTTTATAGGTAGGATAGTGCTGGAGAATCACTTTTCCTTTCCGCATATTGTTGGTGTTTCTCGCGCAGAGTTCGACTCAATCGCATAAAATGAAATCGGTACCGAACCCCAGTGATGGTTTCGCTTGGTTTCAACAGTTCGTAATAAATAACACCGACCTGGTCGCACCAAATACCGGGCATAACTTTCACAGCGTGAATATTCGGCCGAGGCAACGCTCATGACTTTCTTTTCTTTGGATTGCTGTAGTGAATCCATTTTTCGTAACCCGTTATAATACAATGAAGAAAACCCTTCCTTTTTTTTTTATCGCTAAAGCACTTGTTCGCAGGCGAAAAAAACAACGCTTAACATCCCTTGGCTTCAATCCATAAGGAACTCAAGTTCCTTCCTTTTGAATCATTCCCAACGCATGCAATCGCTTGGGAATGGTTTGGCGTGCAGCTCATAATGCTGAAGGAGGGAACCAATTTCGAGACATTGCTTCCATATGAAAATGAAAATAAGACGTGAAAAGAAAATCACTATTGTTCCAAGGTGGTATGTTAACTACAGGGTGTGCCATAAGGGTGTTGGCGATTTAATTCTTCAATTTCTCGGTAACGCGCGGCGCGGGGTGGTGGGGGGACATGTTGTTCACTGCGCCGCTTCCTGGAAATTTAGTCGTCATGGAGCCGTACACGGGAGTGCAGCGTGCATTTTGTGTCCGAGCGTATTACGAAAACAATAAATCAGTGATTACTGCACGACGTTTTATATCGGCATGAACACGGTTTACACGATTTAAGTAAACTTCCAAGCGCCAATGTGATACGAAAATGGATCAGAATGTTCGAAACAACCGGCTCAACAGTACCAATTACGGTTCGTGGTCGCCCAGTTTCTGCAAGATCAGCCGACATTGGAGCGTGTTCGTGTTTCAGTTCAGCGAAATCCGCAACAGTCAACACGTAAGAGAAGTCAGTCTTTGGATGTCAAAAGAACAACTTTACGACGAATTTTGAAACATGATTTGCATTTGAAGGCTTATAAGATTCAGATAGTCCAAGAATTAAAACCCGATGATGCCAACAACCGACTTAACTTTGTCAAGTTTTCCTGGAAAACTCATTTATGTTACGGCAGAACCGACTAGCACTTACAGCTGGCGCCATCTATTGGCAAACAGCGAGAACTTAGTTGCACACCTAATAGTTTACTTTTTAAATTCGTAGATTTATATAGATTAAAGCTTTAAAAGTAGATTGAGCGAAGTGGCTTACCGATATATGGCTATGTTTAATTCGCTAATTCGTTAAACATTAAATTATAATAAATTTAGAGAAATTGAGTATCTACATATTGGGTGTCAATATTTGTGTTTTTTAAAGTTATAACATTATATTAAAAAATAATGCCGGAAGATTTGTGTACTTCTAGTAACTTTCAATGGGAAGGAAAATGAAGAAAAACAGTTCATTACTTCTAACCATTTTAATTCCAAAAGTAGCTTTGTTATTACTACTTTGAAGTAGTTACATTAGTATCACAAGTATCACATTAAACAATCACATTGTTAAACAATCGATTATTTTAGAAGAGACGGCTGTTTTAAATTTACTTACCTGAAATAGATTATATATACTACAATATCCTTTGATTCTTGAAAACATTAGAATGTTCATATTCTAAGTAATGATTTGTGGCCAAATATTTGTTACCCAATTAATTCTGCTGCAGCTATTATACAAAATATTCAGATTCGGCGTGATCAAATTATAATCATCTAAATTACTGGCAAATTTAATTCAAACGCGAGTGTTATTTATGTACAGATTATCAAATACGATATGAACTATTGATGTGGTGAAAACAATATTTTAAAATTACGGTAACTTTTTTAATAATTATGATTTTTGGAAAATATTTAATAACACCTCCATTTTAGTCTATTCTGTAGATCTGTGAAAATCATTTTCAAAATTGAAACCATTCACAAATAGCACGCTTTCAATGGATTTCAGTATTTAAAAGTACATCCTTAATATCTACCAAAGATCCCATTCCATTATGCAATAAATACACGAAACGAATAGATATCCTTTTATCCTTTCCACTACTGTCTCGTATTGCAGTTCACTGACATGTTCTATACATACGTTCATTTCAAACGCACTTGACACTTCCAATATCTTCTCAATGATATACGAGACAGCGCACAAAACGATATCAATCTCACGTGTTCATCCTTAGCAAAGGATATTGGTAGAAACAACAATAATAACAGCCGTTTGGACTAGGAACTAGAATGTGAAATTGTCCTTTGAAACTTACCGTCCTTTTTCCGTTGAATGATGATACCATCGAACTGTTTTTTGTTTTAGAACTTCGGGTACTTTGACAAAACATGATAGATGCAATGTTTGGCCATATGAAGCAGTGATACGTTTCTTTAAAACACTCGTATCACATATGCCGGATGTTTCGTTGGCAACATCCTAAAAGACAAAGAGAAGAAAATTTAGAAGAAATTTAAAGAAATTGAAAGAAAATAAGAAACCAACATTAGAAAACGAAACATATTTAAGGTGTATATACGATTGTAAGCGGAATTTGAGATATTTTCGACTTCAGTAAAAACATATCAACATATTTTTTACATATACAAAAAAGGTACTTGCTGTTGCTAAGGAAACAGCCCTGTCACTCACTTACCTGCAGCAATCCCAATTGATATGGTTTACATACACCACCATCTTTGTCCCATCCACAGTAGGGATCAGAGACACACCGGAAACAAGAGTCATAACGTCTGGCGCACATTGCCAAATCGATTTGTTTAACCGCATAATCAGTTGATAGATACAGGGATCCGGTCTTCTGGCTAATGCCCATTTCGCGTATTGGCTCATTGTTGGCCACTTCTAAGATGTCCAAAAGATTGGAATGTCTGCGACCGTAACGTATAAATTGTACAATCTTATAAATGCTTCCCGTGGCAGTGCCAATAAAATACACCAGATATTCTTGATTTAGTTTATCGATGCGAATTCTGAAAATGGTTAAAACCAAAAGAATAAGTTTTAATGCGGTGTTTTAAATTGAAGTAAGAATTAGAATGTACAAATATTACGTAGGGTAAAATAAATAAATATATATATTATTGCCGAATCAGTTGTCGCAGAGATCATAGTATATCATATCATATATAGTATTACGATAAATTTGTTCTACCTATCTAAAATGGGATGTGAGATATGGAATATTAAATTTAGGGGTACTTTTTGTTCTCGTGCCTACTATGTCATCACCTAACAGTAATATAATATTGGCAAACAATTTTTTACCTTCACCTGTAATTACCGTGTCATCGTAATATTTTATTTATTTATTATCAAAGATTTATTTAATCCAAGACAATGGAGATGAAAAACATATTTTACTCTCTAATGAATAGCCTTTAAAATTGTTAATAACAAAAGTCGATTTTTAAGAATCAGTGATATCCACTTACGTACCATAAATTTTCACTGCTGGAAATATTTTATGTAAGATAATTGCTCCCCACTACTGACAGTAGAATCAATCAATCGACTTATTAAATTAAGCATAAGGCATAAAAAACAAATGAGAATTTTTCTAAAAAAAACGGACAAATGCCATATGTCACTAATTTTCGGTAAAATTTTGGAGTTGCCGAAAGACACAAAGATCAGTACACAAATTTCAATCAAATAAACTAACTATCTTATTTATACCTTCACCCAATGTCTTTCTGCATTATTGCAAAAATATGTGTAGTGCCGGGAGGGGAGTTGCAAATCACTGAGTTCTTACAAAAAAATAATCAAAATTAATTAATAATACTGCATTCAGTATCGTTGAATGAAACATGTTAATCCAGGAATACGATGTGTGTTCAGAAAAAAGGGAATTTTCATTTTTCTCAAAAAATAATTATTTGTTCATCAATTTCTATTTTATATCCTTCGAAGTAGTCCCCCTCAAATATAATACACTTGTGCCAGCGTTGTTTCCAATCCTTGAAGCAGTTCTGATATACACTTTTTGGTATGTCTTGGACCTCTCTCAGCGATTCGGTCTCTATCTCCTCAATCGTCGCAAAACGCTGTCCTTTCATGGGTCTCTTCAATATTGGGAACAGAAAAAAGTCGCGGGGGCCAAATTTGGTGAACACCGTGGCTTAGGCATGATCACGGTGTCGTTTTTGGCCAAATAATCTCTCACATGCAAAGATCAGTCAGCAGGTCCGTTATCGTGATAAAAATGCCATTATTTCTTCCAATATTGCGGGCGTTTTTTTTTTTTTTTTGATATTTCTTCACGCAAACGGCGCAGAACTTCAAGATAATACTCCTTATTTACCGCACGACCTTGTGGCAAGAACTCCTGATGCACTACGCCATGGTAATCGAGGAAAACAGTAAGCAAAACCTTGATATTTTATCGAACTTGGCGTATTTTTTTTTTTTTTTTTTTTTGGTCTTGGCTCTCTTGGACTCTTCCATTGGGAAAATTAAGCTTTGGTTTCGATATCATAACCATATACCTATGATTCGTCAGCAGTTATGACTATTTTAAGCAGATCTGGATCATCGTTGAATTCATTGAACAATTTCTGAGCAATGCTCATGCGACGTTGTTTTTGGTCAAAATTCAGCAATTTTGGAACGAAATCCGCTGCCATACGCTTCATGCCCAAAATTTCCGAAAAGATTGCATGACATGGGCCAACCTCCACAACAATTTTCTTCACTTCCTCAACATTTTCATCGATTGTTGATGTGCTGGGGCGTCCAGAGCGCGCGTCGTGATTCACATCTTCTCGACCTTCTGTAAAAAGCTTGTACCACTTGTAAACATTTTTTTGACTCAGAGTACTCTCACCGTATGTCAATGTGAACATTTCAAGTGTTTTTGAGCACTTAATTCCGTATTTTACACAAAATTTGATGCAACTTCTTTGATCTATTTTTTTTGACAGCAGAAAATCGCCGAACACGTAAAACACTTGTTTTATTTATGACTCTTATAAACAAACTAAACATGCTATGTAAATAACGAGTGTACGAGACGAGTGTACCAACATAAAAAAATAATAATCGAAAGTCGAATGTATGTAGCCCGCGAAATTTGAAAATGCACCTTATTTTTTTAACACCCCTCGTATGTGGGTTAAATTAGGTAATTTGTACTGGAGGTACTGCGGGGTTATTCATGCTAGTTTCTCACATTTTACCAAGCGTTACATAAAATGCTATTGACAACCATCAAAGCTTAAGCACTCTACGTGTTAGGACTTACAGAGGTGAAACTAAACTTCGCTAAGCCACTAAATTTGCGTGGGAAATATTCGAATGGGCCTTGTACTGCATTCCATTTTCATTCTCAGAATGATGTTTATTAAAGGCATGACGCATATCAAATTTCGTTGAATTCAATACAAAGATGGGGAATGCATGGTTTAAATCAGTAATTTGTATGGGAGGTATCATAATAAAGATATAGGAAAAAATAGATTTCAGAAAATCGGTCAATTTGTATGAGAGGTAGCAGAAAGAAGGTGTAGGAAAAAAATAGATTCAGACAATCGGTCAATTTGTACGGGAGGTATCAGATAAAAGGGTACAGAAAAAAATTGATTTCAGAAAATCGGTTAGTTTGTATGGGAGGTGGGCCGATAAAGACCGTTTCCGATCTCTTAACGTGATGTAATAAGTTTTAAAAGTTTAGTGACTGTGACTACCAGCCTGCCATCCAGACTGATATGTACGGAGGCGTTCCACTGGGTGAAAGTAAATAAAATCATGCGCACAACCCAAATTCAGTTTATAAAATGAAATGCGATAGAGATAGGTCTATGCTTAAAGATACGAGTATGTGCAACGCATAAGCGATTTTGATGGAGAACAAATCTTAGAAGAATGAATGATGTTGAAAGTGGTTTTCTTTTTAGAAATGTGATGAAAGAGAATCTCTCTCAAATGTCTGGTTTCAATATGATCGGACAGATGGCCACGTAGCCGGGCTTTGCGTAGCAGAATTCCCAATTGATCTCAACAAACTTTTCATTCCGTTGACCCTCAAGGTTTTCGGACTTTACTGCTGATTATGTCTTATGGGCATATAGTAAACAGGTGTTCTATCCCAACTACTGTAGAACCTCGCTCTGAACAATATTCTGTTCTCTTTAGAGGAGGCTGGTGTCAAGGTTGTCGCATACGCAGACGATGTGCCAATAGCAGTTATGGGGAAGTTTTTGGGAACATTCAGATACGTCCTTAAAAGAGCCCGTTTCACTGTAACGAAGTAGGCGGGTGAAAATGGCCTCGGAGTAACTCCAAATAAGACCGAAGCGGTTCTGTTTACCGGGAGGTACAAGATTCCACCTGTGGATCATATCTCTCTGGGAGGTACTGAAATTCCTTTTCCCAACTGTGCAAAATACCTTAGTGTATTATTGGAAAAGAAGCTGAATTTCAATCTCAACACTCTGGGCAATAGTAAGACATATAATGTTGTATGGAGTTATCGTCTGGTGGAAGGCTCTAGAGAAGTCCACATACTGTAGGATACTGGACAAAATCCAAAGGATGACTAGTCTGACCATCACAGGTGCGTTCCGCACCACCCCATCCAATGCACTAAATGTAATTTTGCATTTACTACCCCTGGACATAATTAGTATCCAGATTGCCGCAGCTACAGCAGTAATACTGAGAGAGCTGTCATAATGGTCAAATGGTGGTTATGATCACAGTGTGATCCACATGACAGACACCGTAGACTAAACTCTGGCTGAACCACTATTCGGCAAGAATTACCATATACTTATATCAGATAGAGATACATGGAAATGTAAAACTCCTGGTATAAGACTGTATGTCGACTTCTATACTGACGGTTTAAAATAAAATGATCAGTTAGGTTTTGGGGTCTACTCCAAAGACCTAGAACTAAGTGTAGCAAGAAGGCTACCGAAATTTTGGGGATTAAGGAAGTGGCAGAATTGCTGGGATATGAGGACGTTATATCTGAGGATTAACATATTCTCTGACAATCAAGCTGCCATTAAATTCCTGGATTCTGTCTTCCTGAACTCAACATCAGCCCTGAATTGCCCTAGATCTCTTAACGATATGACTCAGTATTTCAACATTCACTTTATGTTTGTGCCGGGCCGCAGGGACATACCAGAGAACAGACGAGCTAACAAAACTAGGGACAACCCTACAGATTCCAACCGAGTTGGAGACCGTGGGCATGTCTCTAGCCACTTCCAAGCTCCTACTGCGAGATAGCTCATATTTAGCAGCAAATGGTAGGTGGGCGTCTGTCTGAGGCTGTAATCAACCCAGACAGATGTGGCCTCGCCTGTATATGAAGCGTTCACACACACTGCTGTCGCTATCAAGACTCCACGTCTCATTGCTTGTATCCGTTATGATGGGACACTGTCTGATTGGAAGACATGCAGTGAGATTGAAGGTTGTGACTGGTGACTTCTGCAGTAGCTGTAGGGATGAAGAGGAGGAGGAGCCCATAGAACATCTTTTCTGCAATTGCCCCGCCCTAACGGGGATCAACACTGAGCTCTCTTCTCTTTCTTTAGGGACCTAGGAGATCTGGACGATATATAGGTACATATTGTCCGACTTAAGAGTTTCTGGAAGCGCTCAGGATGGTTCAACGGGGGAAACTAGGGGTATCCATATCTCTATTTTCGGTGGTATCTAAGTGAGTCTATGTATTCAGACTGCCACACTCACCTAACTTAACCTAGCCGTAGCAAACAGGAAGTTCACAAAACAAAACCAATAAAAGTCTATGATTAGAAGCATAAATGAGTGGTGATAATGTAATTCCAATTACTTTTGAAAGTCATTGAAAAATCTGAATAAAAATGTATTATTACATAAAAATGTGTTGAATTAAAAAAAATTATTTGAGCTAAACATTTTTTATGAAATTTCTAAAACAATGGTCAACTTAATCACTGTGTTAAAATTTCATTTAATCAAAATACGTTGAAAATTTCTTATACATCGAATATTTCATAAATCTGCTATGTGAGCTACATTGATTGTTATTAAGAGAGTAATTTATTAAGAATTCATAAAGATGTCATAACAGAAAACCCAAGTTTGACACTTTTAAGGTAGTTTGCAGTTTAATAAATTTTTCTTTAATATTCCGCTTACCTTGTTCTGCCCTTTCCAATGGGCTTATTATTAAGAAACAAATAATTACTATCCTAAAATTCGTGTAAATTTTAATCTTTAATATTAAGCCAAATATGAAGTAGTGAAAGTATTTCATTTTCTGTGCAAAATGTTCTCTTTTACTCTTAGTTTTCGTTTGATAACTCTTCACTATGACATTGCTATCTTTGGGTGTCTTAAATCAAGTTGCCAGAAGAAAAACTTTATTAAATTTCTTGAGCAAATTTCATCGTTTAACCCTCTTTATAAATGCACATAGTTTGTTCCACTTTTGGCAAACTCAATTGCAAAAGAAAAGTTTGCCGCCCAACAAGATCTGGTTAGTTTGGTTTTTAGGACCCAGAAAATGGACTTTGTTCTAAGAATTTCTTACTTTCAGTTGCTTTAAACTTAAGGATAAAATCACCAACATGAACAACAACAATTTAAGAAATTGTAATAACATTTAGGAGGCAACAACTTCCCCAATTATGGTTGCTGCTCTACATTCTCCTACTTATTTCTATTGAATAGTTTATAGTGAGTCAAAAACAAAAACAAAAAAACAATGCTGTGCTAGGTGGTAAAAAAAGTGCTGGTGTTGGCCAAGAAATGGCTAGAAAATACCAAAAGGACCTTTTTAAATTACAGTAATTTTTGTTGTTTTAAAAACATTACCCCAACGCCCATTACTATAATTCACAACAATAATAGTAACAACTAGGCTAACGGTGATAACAGCAAATACCACTTGGAACATAGCAGAAAAGAAAACTACTAACATTTGATACCATTTTCTTTTTAAATTCAAATTAAACAAAGGCAATTTTCATGAATGAAATCTACGTTCGAGTTAGAAAGGTTCATGTAGTGAAATGTACATGATATGCCAACGAACCACAGGCTTGATAAGGCCAATATTGAGATTCAAAAATACAATAGTTAATGTAAATAAAATGAAGATTACAATACAGGTGTAAGCTATAAATTATCTGTACATACAGTAAAAATAAATTATTTCACCAATAGATGGCTTTAGTAATTAATATCTCAATTTGCGTTGAGTGAGATCAAATTACACCAGCCGTCTTTATAAATATAAAGTTTCATACTCAGAAAACTACTCAGATATTTCTCTGATTACCTGTCTCAGTATTGTTTGAGCGCGCATCAGGGATGAACATCAGCAACGAGAAAACGGGCAATTATTTAAATTAGTTATTTTTTTCGTTCAACGAAGGTGAAAACGGTGCATGCATGCGGAAAATGTGAATACGGTTTAAGGTCATAATACTGTAACTCTAATTTTAAAATTTTAATCTGCAAAATTGGCCCATACCCGAAGCGAATAGTGACAGGTGGTGAAAAGTGAATCGCCTATGACGATGTCACGTGAAAACGTTACGTCGTTTTTGAATTACGATAAGCCTTCCCAAACAGTGGTTGCATATGGGGAGTGGTATGTAGACAGATATTCTTTCGAAGGATTAAATTGAGGAGGAAAACAAGTAGAAACAATAGGGGGTATTGCTTGTATCAGGATTTCAATACTTTTCCAATTACGTGCTTTTCGGGATGTGTTGCACAACTTTATTTGACTCAGATTGTATAAGAAGTGAGTTAAAGCTAAATTGTAATAGGACTTGGAAGCCAGAGTTGTGGAGCAATTCTCACTGCTGTAATGTGGCAAGATTTATCATTTACAACATAATGACAAGAGTATTTCATATACGAGAAAGACAAGAAATATTATACAGGGTGTCCGTCGGAAAGGTATACTATTTTGTTTGTTTATAATTATTTTTTATATAATAGAGAATGAATCTTATATTGATAAATGTTTTATTTAATACCGGCAATTATGTATGGAATACAATATCAGATAAATGTCCGCCTCTGTTAGCCTCACAAATGCGAGCCCTTTTGAGCACATTTTTTATTACATTCTCACACATTTCACGCGGTATTTCATTAATTTCATCACGAATATTTTGTTTCAGTTGCTCAAGCGTTTCTGGTTTGTTTGCATAAACCTTGCTTTTCAGATGTCCCCACAAAAAGAAGTCCGGAGCAGTCACATCAGGCGACAGTGGAGGCCAATCAACATCACCATTTCTTGAAATAACTTGTTGTGGAAAGGGGCCTCGCAGTAATTTCATTGTTATCCTGGCTGTATGCGATGTGGCACCGTCTTGTAGATACCACAGGTTAATCAAGCCTAAAGCATACAGTTGTGGCGTTAAAAAGTTTCCAATCATATCATGACATCGCTCCCCATTGACAGTTACCGTTACGCCGCTTTGAATTCCAAAGAAGTAAGGTCTAATGAATCCTCCTGTCCAAATTGCACACCAGACTGTCACTTTTAATGGATGCAAAGCTGACTTATGAATAATTTGAGGGTTTCTATTGCCCAGAACCGACCATTCTGTTTATTCGCATATCCAGTCAAGTAAAAATGTGCCTCGTCATTATGATTTTTTTCATGAAAATCGGGGTTGTCATGGCCGAGCTGTAACATTCTATTGGCATATGTACGGCGACGAAAATGGTCTTGTGGAAGAAGCTCTTGTGTCAACTGAATTTTAAATAGAAACAAATGAAAATCCTTGTGCAAAATTGTGGCCAAAGTTATTCTTTGAAGACCAAGCTCCTGAGCACGGCGTCGAATTGAGGTTGATGGATTGTTTTGAACACTTTCTTGAGCAGCAGTAATTTTTTCAGCCGATCTCGCAGTACGTTGTGGTACATGCTTGGCTTTATCAGCTACAAAATAGTACGTTTTGTTGGCACGTTCTTTTTCCCAAAAATTTCATTTAACTTTGTCATCGCCACAGTAATCGATGATTGATTTTGATAAAATGTTTTAACAATTAAAACACGTTGGTTTATCGAATATTTTTCCATAATAAATTTTCCACGTCTCTGCTTCACGACTGCCAAATATGAACTGTCAAGACTAATGTTTACCAAAATGGCGGCAAAACTCCAGACGAACTCACTATATTACAAGTCAACGGAAGTGGAATAAATGTTCCGGTTAAAACTCTGACTTTTTTAGTTCAGGCTTAAACAGTGGTCAAGGGACAAATAATGGTCTAGAAATTGGAAAAGAACTGCTTGTTATGGAATGCTATCCTACCTCCAAACTCTTAGCTCGGACTTATCCTGTTAACAATCGGACGGCCTAAAGGAAACAATACTCCAGCGGCCAACTCCGGCGAATGGAATGGAATTGTATTTCGTAAGGACAACGCATGACCATATGCATGGAGAGTGACTTGTCAGAAGCCCCGAGTACTAGGATCAGAGCATTCTATGCATATACCTTATAGTCCGGACCCTGAACCAATTGATTACTCCCTGTTCCTGTCCATGACAAACAATTTTGCTGCTAAAATTGCTTTTTTTGCCAATAGGAAAAAGAAATTCTATGATAAAGTCGTAATGGAATTACTTTCAGAATGGCCCAAGTTATAAAAAAAAGTGGTGCCCATATGGCATCAATCGCATTATTCTAATTATGCTGAATAAGGCCTTTATTCTCATGTACAAATGGTATCAATTTCACGCTGCTGTAGACACCAAACGGTTAACGACAGCGCGCTCCAATTTTTGGAAGCGCTAATTCGATAGCGTTTTACACTGCAGTTAGAAAACGTTTCCGAAATTTAGTTAGAACGCATCAGTGTTATTGCTTTGTCTTTGGCTGGAAGATCGTAATTAGTCATTGTTAATGTGCTATGACATTTATGTGTTAACAAAATTTGCGTGTATCAGACAGTTAAACGTTGCAGTGCTACTAGCTACTAGCTACTAGCTACTACTAGCATTGGAAAACACCATGGAAATGGACGTATAGCAACATCGCCAGAAATGGCTCTAAAAGTGAAGTGCACAATTCAATGGGAGGAGCATATCATTCAACGGGCGCATTGAACTACGATTGAAAGAAAATTCTACGGTTCTGCAATATAAAAACAACAGAGTTGAAATTAATAAACAATTTAAGCTAAAGAACTGTCCTGCGCAAATACGCCCCAGCATTAGTGATGATTTGGGTAGCACTAATTGCTAAATCCACACGTCTACCGTACCGTGGGCACTTAAACAATTTGGTAAAAACCATTAGACGTTTGAACAAAACTCCACACCTTTCAATAAAAGGAGATTATATATATATATATATATATATATATACATATATATATACATATTTAAAGGAGATTATATGCTTTAGCTTTGCACACTTTTTTCAGCGATATTCAATAGATTTTATATTTTGTTTATAGTAAGAACTGCCAAACTCCTTAAAATAGCTATTAACCGCAGACTTCACATCTTCATTGTTGGAAAATCTTTTATCACCGAGCCATTTCATCTATTTTGAAAATAGAAAATAGTTCGAGATCTGAGTCTAACGAATAATTTTGGCCATCGCAATAGTGGATGTATGAAATGACGCATTGTCTTGATGAAACAGCACTTTCGCTTTTGCCAAATACTAACCTTTTCCCATAATTTCATCACCTAAATACTGTACTAAGTTAGCGTAATATTCGCCGTTGATGGGTTTTCCTTCCTGAAGATAATCAATAAAAATACGCATCCCAAAAAACAGACGCCATTACTATGCCTGCAGATATAATCGCCTTTGCCTTCTTTGGACATGATGCTCCCATTCCAGACCACTGCTTTGACTGTTCCTTTGTCGCAAGTGTGTTTATCACGACGCCGTTTTTGCTCTATTGAAATCAAGCGCGGCACCCATCTTGCGCACAGTTTTCTCATCTTCGTCGAATTTTCGGTCAATACACGATGTCTGAGTACTCGTATAGCACTTTTTGAAATGCCTATCGTTCCAGCTAGCTCACAAGACTTCAGCCGAAGATTATCCAGTACCATTTTATGAGTTTTCTTAATCGTGTCTGGCGTGGACACCTCAATTGGTCAATGGTACGGCCTTGTTTAAACTCTGCTACCTAACATTTTACAGTCGTAAGTGAAGGAGCAGGCTCCTCCAGGTTAGAATTTGTAATATTAGTTAGGCTGAGACCTTTCAAATTGAAATATACAAATACATATCGGTGACCAATTTTTTCGTATTTACAAATTCACTGAGGTCGTTTAATTTTGATGGCTCAAATAAAAATACTGAACAAGTTGGCACCTCTAAACTTAAAAGATATATTTTTATGGTTGCCAGTTTCCAGCAAAATAATTTTTTTCAAACTACTGGCACCATGTATACGTCAACTCGGCAATTTTTAGACCACCCCCATTAAGATACTATATCGAACTATAACATATTTTTCTTTTTTTTTCAATTTTAAATGCTTTTATGACCAATTTTTAAATAAAAAATTAAAATTCACGAAATTACAGTATTTACTGCTAATATTTGTAGCACCATATAAATGGTGCCATTTAATTTTTTCGGTGAAAATGTATATTCTTTAGTATTTTTTCCCACATTTTATATTGTTTTTAACTAACGAGCAATTATACAATTTTCCAAAAAACAAAAATACGAGAAATTTGCTGTTGTCAAGAGGAATGAACAGATATTTTTGTACTGTACTGATTTTGACAAATTCCGAACTTTGTGCTAAATTTGATCCTCCTGGATCTGTCAGTACACCCGCGAACGCACAGGTGGTAGGACATGCTTATATCGTTTTAGTTATTTATACTATTTGGATAAGTATTTCATTTAGCCGGCGTGGAAAAGAATATTTGAAAATGTGTGTTTTGAAATGTATGAAAGAGGCAAGACTATAAATATTCTGAACTATGAAGTTATTAAACGATGGTGACGAGTAGCGAATTAACCGAATGAACAATTGCATCGAAAGAGGACAACAAATACATTGTTGACTACTCACTAACATGAGTTCTTGCTATTTAACTGCAATAACATTTCTCAGTGTGCAATAAGATATTAAATGCAACCGTAATTATTTACTAGCACTTCCCCAGTTTATACGGTACATTTTTTACAATGATTTGTACCATAATCTAAAATACACCATTCTGTAACAACTTTGTCAATTAACATAGTCGCTCAACTATGTAGAGTTTATTAATTCAAAACAAAAAAGAAACTAAATTTTTTCTTTGATTTTTCAACAATATATTTGTCTACAGCTTAATTGTTTGTGCCAACTTTGTACAACAAATATCTTGTAAAAATCACATACCTCACATTCCGTCGACATATGGATGCTATTTGCAGTTTTGTTTCGTCTAATGCCTACTTGTTTATTGGTCTCTTTTAATGTATTCCTTTTTTTCTTTCTGTTTTGTTGGAAAAAGCTTCTGTTTTAAATTTCATTTTTGGCAAGCTCACAGAAATATGCAATATACAGATATCTACTAGTATAATAACTGGTTCTCATACAAAGTCATAGTATAAATAAGTTATTATGCCATAAATATTAAGTGAGAATAAGAAAAGTAGTCTTAAAATCCTTTCAGATGGTAAAGAGAAAAAGAATTGTATCTGTACTTGGATGCCATACGGGCCATTACTTACTTGTCCACAACCAATTTGGTCAAGATAATATCACGTTTATAAAATACTGGATTGCCAAATTCATGATCGATAGCTTTGTCCATTAATGGATGTTTACGTATAAAATTGAGCACAGAATCGGGTAGAGCAGTAGTATCGTTTACACATGTCCCCGGGCGGGGTTCGGGTACTTTTGAGTTTAAGACGGGTAGCCAGGCAGAGTTGGAAGCGGCTTGTTCTTTAAATTTACCTGAAAAGAAATAGTAAGCCCCACACATTAAATTAAATAGAAAACATGTAAGCAAAATGTATAAATGTCACAAAAGTTTGGAATTTTTATCTGCAGTTGAATTCCAAAAAGGCGACTTATGTTTACAACGCCTTTGTCTCTTAATTAGGATCTGCCAAGAAGCCAAGATTTGCCGAGTATCATATTATTCTGGTACATCAATATAACGCCACATAAATGACAAATTGCAATGACAGAAATTTATTATTTACCATCTGCCAACTGTCATTTACTATCTGCTGTTTACTATTTACTATCCGATACCTAAAAATTTACCATCTGATAATTCACTATTTACTATTTATCGTGTTTATCAAATAGAATATCCATACTTCCAAACATCTGGCGTGCCGCAGGGTAGTATTTTGGGACCTTTGTTGTTTAATTTATTTATAAATGATATTTTTAACTGTTTTAGGAAAGTAAATTTTCATTTATATGCGGATGACTTAAAAATATATCACAACATTTCTAATGTTTCTGAGGCTCTGTATCTTCAGAACGATTTATATAATTTTCTTGACTGGTGTTTCCTAAATAAACGTTCATTTATTCTATCAAAATGTGTCCATATTTAATTTTCAAGGTCTCGTAATTCAACTGGTTTTCAAAATTGGTGATTACAGGCTCCTTACTACTAAAAGTGGATAGAGGTATTGTTTTTGATGCGGCGCTGACTTTCACCTCGCATATAAATTATATTATATATAAACAAATTATATTATATTTGGTGATTCCTTATATTTCCAGATGCTGGTTACTGGGCTGATAGCCATTGCAATATTGCCGTATTTATCATACCTTGTTATTTGTATTCGATATAATAGCTGATTGATTGTTCTGAATTATTGTCGCTTATACCGATTTATGTTCCGCCGAGATCACTCAGATATCATTATATATTTTATATAATACGCCATTTCGCAAATTCTTCCCAACATAGCGCTTTGAATCGCGGATTTATTGAATTCAACATCCTAAATGGGATTACAAGAAATAAATACCCATTTCAACACTTAGAGTTTTGTATGTGTAAAAAAATAACTTTAAACTGTTCCTTTTTAGATACTTAAAATAAAATAATGTACATATTTACATAACATTCTTGAAAAATGTTATGTTCATTATTAATCTATAAGGATTTATATGTCCATAGACCTAAATAAATGAAATGAAATTTACTATTTGCTATTTACTATTTACAATTTACAATTTACAATTTACAATTTACAATTTACAATTTACAATTTACAATTTACAATTTACAATTTACAATTTACAATTTACTATTTACTATTTACTATTTACTATTTACTATTTACTATTTACTATTTACTATTTACTATTTACTATTAACTATTTACTATTAACTATTTACTATTTACTATTTACTATTTACTATTTACTATTTACTAT
>JAHXMU010000657.1:1211994-1224849 GCA_019455685.1 Philornis downsi | reverse complement strand
TTTACTATTTACTATTTACTATTTACTATTTACTATTTACTATTTACCTCATTTACCTTCATTTACCTTCATTTCTGCCAACATTCAAAATCTCTCAACAGATACCACCTAACACTGCTCTACAGCAGTATTGTCTTTCGGCTGGATATACATATGTATAGGTACATATGTATGTATGTAACTATTTCACACAACTTTATGTATTTCATGTGACGTTTGTACAAATTGTTTCGAGTTACAAAAATCATACCGTCTTACAAATGGAATTGCATTGCATTATGTATGCACTGTGAACATAAACCATTTCAAGATTTTGGATATGCATTTATAAGTGCATTTTTATTGTGACCATGAAACACCTGAGCGGAAATCACATTTGAAATTACAGTTGAAATAGAACGTATAAGGATGGATTATAAGTATATTTAAGATGTTTTATGCAAATGCATCTTTACATACTAAAGCCCTTACAACTTTTTGAAATCTATGCAAAAATATAATGTGGTCTGGGTATATTCAACAGGGGGTCAGGAGACACGAAGGCTGAAGATTTTCTTTTAATAAATGTGTGGTTTCCGTGTTTGAAAACAAATGTTAAGACATCCGGTTTGCCATTTTGGGTTTTGCATACCCTAATTTGGATGTACTAAAATTTGTTACATAATGCTCTGAGGGACGTGAAACTTTTCTTTCACTTCTTAAAGAACAAGTGAGTGATATTTGTTCGAACTGGGTACTCCAATTAATCCTCTGAGGGATAGGAAATTGTTCTTCATTTATTAGTGAATATCTGATACTCGTATCCAAATTGTAATGACAGATGAAAGCTTAGGACGTCAAAGTTGTTGCAAGTATGCCAATAACCGTTTTTAAAATATAAGGGAGCGTGATAGCAATACCGTAGCCATAATACGGTACAAAGGAAGATCATATATACTTGTTAATTTTAGCTACGTAAATTGTGAGAAAGATATAATAGACTTTAAAAAAAATGACGATCTTAAAAATGAAGAAATTTTTATAATGAGAATATATTTGTAACATTGATTACTTTACTTTACTTACAAAATTTGGATAGATCGACCGATTAGCCATGCTCTTTTTGGAAGCTCCAACACAAATGGTCAATTTGAACCATATAAGAGTATTCTTAGCTTAAAATCATTCAAGCAGTTATTCAGAATTCAGTAAAATGTGGTACATAACATTCTTTGTGTAAGCTAATGTAGGGTCTATTGTGTATGCTAAAGTGGAGTTTGAGAAGGAAAATGGATGGATGGAATGGATGGCCCTTTTTGGTATCTCCTATACAAATTAGATAATTTTCCCAAAAAAACAATTATTTCTCTGTAACATTTAATTAGCAGGCTGTAGTGGCCTGGATTTTTGTTCCTTGATTTGTCGTTGTAAAACTTGGAAAAATCGCCCAAATAGCGACGCGCTTTTAGGTGCCTCTCATACAAATGGCTGATTTAACTCACGTATTCTTAACTGTGACCGACCGCAGCACAATGATTAGTACACACGACTATCGTTCGCATGATCGCAGATTCAATCCTGAATATAGCCACATATTGTTATTCGAGCAAGGATCACCTCGATGCGGCTGACGAGCACTATAATTAGTGGAGTATTTGACGAGTCTTGTTAATGTTTCTCAAACCATGACGTTCGATATCATCGTTAAACTGTAGGCCACGTTGAGTGAGTCTAAAAATACCATGCGTGTAAGCTTACGAGTATCAAAGGTGAGAAGCTCTGCCCAAGGGAAAGTGTTTTTTACTTCTGGCTAGTAATCTGTGAAGCATTGAAATATGGAATTTAGTCAAATTTGGCGCACATTATACCTATATAGCTGGTAAAGTCAGTTCTGATAATTAAAGTGGACAGAATTATTGCACTTCATCCCCCACACAAATTGACCAATTCATAGAAATGTAATTTTTCCTCTGCTATCTTAAATTTGTAGACTGCAGTTGGTTAAATTTTTGTGAAACATATTTGATTATAAAACAAATCAACCTGATAACCATGTCCCTTTTGATATCTCATAATCGTTTAATAAATCTAGGTTTAGGAATGAAATTAGAAATTGTTAGTATAACAAAAAATAGTGACCCTTCTATAATTTCTAAGCGGAGCGCTTCAGAAAGCTACAATTTTCTCACATTTTGTGCTTAAATCAGAATATTTTTTTTTTTTGGCCAAATTGCTAAGATTTACCACTCCCACCAAACGCCAGTCACTTTTGCAGCAAACCAAATGGACTTCGAGTGAAGGTATATACTCGTATATGTAAGTTCGTTCATTTGAAATATAAGTTCCGTGAAATTTCGTTTAGCCTCGATAGTTCTTACCAGTTACTAATCTATATATATAAAAATGAATATCTGTCTGTGTACAAAAATAGTTTGTAAGAGAACTCCTCTCACACGGCGTACCCGATCTTCATGAAACTTTCAGGGCTTATTCGTGTCGGCCAGGAGAAGGTTTTTAACTATGTCCGAAGGTCGAAATCGAGGCGAGTGACATGATAAGTCCGTCGGAAAAGTGGAAAACTGGACATTTTTCATTCCGAGTCAGCTGTTATAAGACATCTATATATATAAAAATGAATCGTGGTTTGTTCCGATGCTTAAAACTCCAGAACGGCTGGACCGCTTTGCATAAATTTTTGTATACACGTCTGGGTGGTGCCCGGGATGGTTTAGATTTACAATTCGGTCCAATTGGACAAAGGGGCGTGGTACCTCCCATACAAACAAAAAATTAAAAATCAATTATTTCTGCTCCTGCTTACGGTATTTGAACAAAATTTGGTGCGTAGGTTTGGTGTACATATCTTAAGTGCTACTGCAAATATGGGCGGGATTGGACAATGGGGCGTGGTACCTCCCATACAAAAAAAAAATTAAAAATCAATTATTTCTGCTCCTGCTTACGGTATTTGAGCAAAATTTGGTGCGTAGGTTTGGTGTACATATCTTAAGTGCTACTGCAAATATGGGCGGGATCGGACAATGGGGCGTGGTACCTCCCATACAAACAAAAAATTAAAAATCAATTATTTCTGCTCCTGCTAACGGTATTTAAACAGAATTTTGTATTTCGGTTGAGTGAACATATTTTAAGTTCTTCTGCAAATATAGGCGTTTCTTATTATAATAGACTGATTGGCATGAAACATTTCCAATAAAAATAAAATTTGAAGGCAAAGCAACGTTTGCCGGGTCGGCTAGTGTTCTATATGCTCCATATGTTCTCTAAATTCTCCAATCCTTTGTATAATTCATCGGTATGAAATTTTATACAATTTTGTATGCGAAAACACGTCAAAACTTTCAATTGTGTGTTAAAAAAACACAAAAAACCCGTAAAATAATATGTCAACACCTTCATTTGCTCACAAGCAAGAGATTAAAATACAATTTAAACACTTTTTATGCATACAATTATCTTACTTTCTGCAACGCTATATTTCCGTTTGCATGAATAGGACTTTAATTTTACATTGCATCACCATAACGGCTCATACACACTTGGCGTTGCATGTGTGTGTGGTCTTGAATGGAAAATATATTTTCCGTTTCCGCAAACCAAGTGTAGTTGCATAAGAGTGTGTGTGTAAGCTGCGTATGTGCGATTTGATGCTTGCAAAAGTTCCATAGTACGTTTTAATCGTTTTTTTTCCTTCATTTTTTTTTTTTTTTTGTTATTTATTTTTCTTTCATTTGCATGGCAAAATATTACATTTATAAACTGGTACACGTGGGAAAGGGTGAATTCGAAAAAGAAACACAACAAGATGCTGTCGAAACAGATGAATGAAAAACATATCTGTATATCGATTGCTGTTTCATCGCAGAGCGTTTTTCGTAGTCGCTTGAATTAAAGACAAACAAGGTCGGTTTTCAGTGATTATATCACTTATTTGGCCTTTCTATCATGCCACGTATTATACGCTACCTTTTTCTACACTTTAATGTGACTTCCTTTGAATAGAGTTTTTCTGCTTTCTGTATCCGTCTCATGATTGTATGCAAATGTCACATGCAGTGCAAGCCCAAGCGAAAAATGTCAATATTTTTTGCAATTTACTTACTACATGAGTGCGCACAACACGCTTGTATTGGGAATCATACACTGTGTTTCGGAGCATGTGTAAATGTCACGTGTTTCTAACATTAAACGTGTTGTTTGTACGACTCTTAACACGCTGCGATGTAAGCGGTCGCCAAACACAATAGCAAAACAACCCAAAATATGCAATCTTTCAAACTACATTGTTAGCACAAAACGTGTAAACCAAAAGTAGTTTCGTGAGTAAAATTTGGCATCAGAGACTTTACGGGATATTGTTATTACTGCTATTTTCATAAGAGAACCGTGACTCTTTTGGAAAGAAACAAGCTCAAGAAGCTGAGGAAATTTATAGTATTAACACAGACAGATATTTCAATTGATTAACTGAAATCAGCTAAAAAATAAAAAATAAAAATAATACAAATATTTATCGAACTATTGCAATATGCAAAAAGTGGCAGTACTTCTTATATTGTGGCTCAGTCTGACAACTCCAGAGGTTGTAGTTCGGTAGACGCTCGCTGGAGTGAAAAAAAGCAATAATTGCAAGGATGTTCATTTCAACGATTTGTTCACTTTTCCGATAAGATTTTTAGATTTTACAATCCGCTTTTTTATTAAACAAGTGCAGTTTTTCGTTAAGCATTGAAAAGTTAACTACAAATTATTATTTTATAATTAAATTTTAAGTTTTTTTAAATTATTTTCTTTTTAGAATTACTAGGTGCGCAACACAGTTTCCGCTGTTTGCCAATGGATGGCGCCAGCTGTAAGTGCTAGTCGATTCTGCCATAACATAAACGTCATGAGCCAAGCTTAGGCGTATGGTAAACATACCGCCTCGACACAATAGTGATTTTTGACATCATATTCTTTTGGTTGAAGCCAAGGGACGTTGAGCGTCGTTTTTTGGCCTGTGAACAACTGCTTCAGCTACAAAAAAGAAAGGATTCATTACAGCAATCCAAAAGAAAGAAAGTCATGAGGGCTACCCGCTCATGCATCTACCTTATCGCTTCGGCCGAATATTCACTCTGTGAATGTTATGCTCTACTATATTTGGTGTTACCAGGTCGGTGTTATTTATTACGAGCTAAATCAAGAAATCAAGTAAAACCATCACTGGGGACCGGTATTGGCTTCAATTAATGCGACTCCACAATACGCGGAGAGACACGAAAAAAAAAATTCTTTAGCACTTTCCTACCTGTAAACGCTGCAATGGGAAGTTTCGTCCCATCCGCCATATTCTCCAGATATTGCGCCATCCGATCATCATTTATAGCGTTCGATGGAACACGGTCCAGCTGACCAGCAGTTCTACTTATATGACGACATCAAGGAATGACTGAATTCGTGGATAGCCTCAAAATATGAACAGTTTTACTGTGACGGAATTCGATCTTCGCCAGAAAAATGGGAACAGGTAGTGGCTAGCGATGGGCAATACTTGCAATGAATTATTAGTGAACATGTTTTTAAATTAAAGTTGAATTTTTTAAAACTTAGAGCTTAGTTGCGCACCTAATATTTGAAATTTTCTAAATAGATTTGAGGTTAGACATTGTGTTGACACTCAAATGGTTCTGTTTGGTTCACTGTATCAGCTCGTCAGTGTTTTTTACAGTTTCTGAACGAAAGATTTTAGTTTCTCCACAGTTATTTGATATACTTGACTCCGATATTCTTGTTTCACATAAGGAGGCGTTTTTTGCTATATCCGTAAGGTTTCGGCTCTACTCCTCCTTTTCAGAAATAGAGTAAACTTTCCGGAATTCCATTTGTTTAAATCTACTAATATGTTGTGAATCTCACTAAACAATTGAGCTGTTTCCTACATTTTATTCCATGCATAATAATGCAATATTCAACTGTTGGACCGTATTTTTTCAAAAACTACCTCGAAAGGATCTACTGCTGCAACCAATCCAGAGGCAGTCATTAAAATGATATTGCTTTTCGCACATAATGCCAGACTCCAAGCATTATAATGAATTAAAAGTTACATCGAAATCATAGCTTTGTGTGCGTTTGTTTAACTTTTACTTGAAAACGAAAAATGGGTAACGTTTCATAAGGAGAACTTTCCCTGAAGGTATTTCTTGATTTAATGAATTTATAAAATATAATTGTAGCTCAGGAACGAAGTGATAAAAAACAACATTTTAAAATGTCTCTATGTTTAAATTTATATAAATTACAAACTGGTTAATATTTGTGTGATCCTGTACAGCAACCCAAAGTAGCACACGTTGCTAGTAATACCTTGATTTTCTACAAGGGCTGCAACGCTAGACCCTTTTACAGATTCGTGGGTTAAAACCCTCCTTTTTTAAATCGACAAATGTTCAACTTCAGTCTAGAAAACAAATGTAGAACTGAGTAATGAAAAAGAATACTCTCAACGCAAAAGATTCATTGAATTTTAAGATCTTTTTTATATTCTCAGAAAGAAATTGGACTTTAGGGCGAGATGTCGGAGGTCACTGATAGAATTTGACGCCAGAGTCAAAAATGACTAAAGAACTAATTGTAGTTAGAAACGCTACAGCCTACAAATAGGCGACATTTGGGGACGTGTGCAAAAAATTATTTTCGAAATTTCTAGAATCAACTTCGATTAATCTTCAAACGTAGGGGGTGACGGGCTTAATTTTTTTCAACCCACCCTGCTGTTCCCTCGACCCCCTCTTGTTCGTTCCAAACAGCTTTTACCGCAAATATTTTTCCATTTAGCATTTTTTAGCTAAAATTTTGTTTTGTGTTTACTCGTTTCCTATTTTTTCACCATAAAAAGGGTGAAGAATTATTATGTTTAATCTTAAACACCAATTTCACCTTCACTCTAAATGTCTTGTGCGTAACTAATCATATAACAGCGGCCAAAAAAAGAATCAGCCTAAGGACTGCTTTATTTGGTAGAGAAATTTCAGATGTCTTTTTTGCATTTGTGCGAAAGTACGGTGAGTGACGCAAATTGGACGTTATAAATCGCTTCCACACTAAAGTCAAATATGAGAATCAAAATTACAGGATGCCGAATTTAATTAGTAGATATTATACAGAAACAGATGAATTTTTATAATCACAGAAGTAAATAAAAGAAATAAAAGCAAAAGGACAAAAATATAGATGTAGGAAATTAGGATTTAAATTAGATAATTTACATGCAAAGTATACGAAATGCTGAGATATCCTATTGATTTTTCATACATTGTAAATTTATCATATTTACAAAATTTTCAAGTTACTCCAGTATACAAATTTAAACATTAAAGATAAATTTCAATAAATCGATAAATTTCTAATGGAGACAGCAGAAGGAGCTTGAGAGTACAATCCATTTTCATTTTTAGAACTAAACCTAACAAATTCCTTATAAGCAGTAAATGTGGCTTATTTCAATGCAACCAAAAATAGACGAAGATTAAAATATAAAAAAGGGTGTCCCAACAAGAACGCAAGATTTAAATTTTACATAAAACACAGATATTTAAAGAAAAAAAAAATCGTGAAAATTTATTATATTGTAAAGTAGACAGAATGAGGTTATATATGGAACAACACATCGGGCAGATGGCCGCCGCGGCTTTGCTGGCACACACGCGATCTTTTCATGAAATTTTCAATAACCGTTTTGCCAAATTGTTGCGGTATTTCATTAATGCAGCGTCCAATTTCCTCTTTTAATACTAGAGTTGTCGTCGGCTTATTCGCGTAATCCATCGACTTCGAAAAAACCCAAAGAAAAAAGTCTAATGGTGTAAAATCGCACGATTTAGGCGGCCAATTCTGGTCTCCAAAACGCGAAATAACCGGGAAATGACTGATGCAGCAATTTAATTGTGTCTCTGGCTGTATGACATGTAGCGTCGTCTTGTTGAAACCACATGCCCTCCACATTCATTTCTTCAATTCTAGGCACGAAAAAACTGGTTATCATTTCACGATACCGAACACCATTGACTGTTTGCGCTTGAAATGCCTCATTTTCATAAAAAAAGGTCCAATGATTCCTCCAGCCCAAAATTCACACCGCACAGTGTCACCTTGAGGATGCATTTGCTTCTCGTGAATCACACGAGGATTTTCTTCATCCCACATGTGACAATTCTGCCTATTGATGGGAATGGGCCTCGTCACTGAAGATGATTTTATAGGCAAAAGCAGCATTTTCATGTTGTCTCTCCAATACCCAATTAACGAACTCCCTTCACTGTCCATGGTCAGCTGGCTTCAGTTCCTGAGATAATTGAACTTTGTATGCACAAACCAATTTGCTGAGCTCAGTGTAGAATTAAGATGGATGGAGTTTAAACGACATCAGCACGTACAGCTGCGCTATTTTCGGTCGATCGACCTGGACGAAGGAGCGTTGTTGTCTTTACATCACTAACAGACCCAGTTTTGACAAATTTATCCAATGGTCTCTTTACAGTTGACTGCTTTGGACCATTATTGTGACCCTAAAGTGAATCGCAATGCGAACTGTAGCCGCAAAACTTTGACCATTTTGGTAAAACAATTTCACAATGAGAATGCGTTGTTCATTCGTATAGCGCTCCATTTTTACTAACGTCGTACCTTCTACTAGCCAACAATAACAATTGTTCAAATGTCAAACAATACTTCGATACTTCGAATGGCGTCAAATTTAGATCTTGCGTTCTTTTTGGGACACCTTTTACGTTAAATATGGGTGATAGACGCTGTTACATAAAGAAAGTTTTACAGAAAGTTATAAAATAATGCAATGAATATATATCTACGCTATTGAAGCCAACTAATTACAATTTATTGCAGAAGGATTGAATTTTGAATAACCGACAAATTTGTATTTGAATTTTAAGGTAATGATATGAACCAAAGAATAGAAGGTATAGGTCGTTTATGTAGAAAGTACGAGAAGGGAAATTGTTGGTCAATTCATTCTTTCAAATAATGGACAAATATTTGTAATACTACAGTCTACATATGAAGAATTACAAGAAAAAATATATTTCGATAAATCGGAAAAATTTCAAGAAAATCACTACAAATGTTTTTGCAGTGAACCCCATTTTCATCGTTTAGACTTTGCATATCGAGCGCATGAAGTATGCTGAAATTTGATTGAATTCAGATTAACTGTTCGAAAATTATCTGCCCAGAATATTTGGGTTAAGTCGCCTATTTGTATGGGAGGAAAGAGCGAGGCTACTCCGTCAAGCTTTTTCAAATTCATCCAAGCATTATAAATCGATACAATGGACAAAAATCTGTGTTACTCCAAATTACTAACCTGTAATTACAGGAAAAATTTTGGTTTTTGGAAAATCGATCAATTTGTTGAGCAGGTACCAGTAGGGGTGCCGCAATGCCTTTCGTTTTCATTTCCATAACTTAGCTAGTCAAATATATGATATGTGCAAAGCTTAGTTGAAAGACTGCTGCTTCTTAAATGCTGTTCAATTTAACAAGTTCATTCCTAGGTTCGTATCTTTAATCCAACTGTACTAAAATCTATGCAAATTAAGATTCTTAAGCTGCGAATAAAAATGGAGTGCGTTGGTACTTTTTTTGGGGTACCACAAATACAAATAATCTGATTTAGCAAAAATTACTGATCTCTCAATATTTTATGATTGGAGTACTTCAGAAAGCTAGAATTTTGCTTCTTTCACACTTTCATTTGCTTTTCATTCTTTTTAAGCCATTCTGGCTCTTCCTACATTTTTCCACCAACTTAAAGGCATTGAATGGATGCATATTTAAGTCCTTTTGTTTGACTGAAATTTCTGCACTGGTTAAATAAAGCATTATTTTAAAGAAAACAGCTGTCTGGTTTTCGGTTTGAAGGACGTCGCAAATATGTCTTCATTGCCTTTTTTGATAAAGTAAATGCATCATTAAGAGATAAATATTTATTTCACTTTTGCCACGATGGGTGTTTCATAAACCTTCTGACAGCAGTACATACTTTGTATGCGATTACTTAGAAATTAATTTCATATATTTACTTCAGCACGTTGTGGTCGTGAGTGGAACGATGGTTAGAAATACCAATTACCGGCCACATGTTCCATGGCTCGAGTCCCGATAAAAACACCAAAGCTTTCTTCAAGCGATTTCGAGTGGTTGTGATATAGACAAGTTTCTCGAACTGATGTACAGAACTACCATTCAATAGTAAACACTGTCTGGCGAGCCCAAAATTTTTAAGCTCGTTTTATGTGAGAAGCTTTCCGATATGCCATTCATATGTGCCAGGAAATTTCCTTCCTTTTTTTTTTTTTTTTTGTTACGTAAGCAATTTTTCTACGGTCATTGAAAATCTTGACAGTTTTTAAAGGGACAAACTTAAACTGGGTTTGAAAACTTTGAAATAAAAAGTACGGTGCTCTCTTCGTATTTTCAGGAAACAGCGAAAATATAAAAGGAAAAGTAAAAATAAATCCATTATTTTTCCAATAGATGGCTTTCATACTGTGCATTTGGTGTTGCATAAGTGCGGGCGGATTACGCTAGATGGCGTTAGAAAGATAGGATTTCGTACTCAAACAGTTTTGTGATTGGTTAACCCCAAATCGTTTGAGCATTATAGTTTTTCTTTAGTAAAGGCGAAAACTGAAGTCAGGCGGATAAACATGTGAATATTACTTATAGTCCTGACACCGTAATAGCCAATCTCTTTCAATTTTCAATTTTTTTGATGTCTGAAAAGCCAATTGAAGAAAATATAGATAGAATAATGGAAACCGTAAAGTCCGACCAACATTAAGCAATACCTCGAAAAAACTCATTTCGATTTCGATCACTCGAATAAGGTTGGATTTAAAAAGAAAATAATTTCATTGAGCCAATTTCCATCTGCGACTTACTGCAGAATCGTAACAAAATTGCCTCATTTCTGGTGTAGGTGCTGACTGACGATGAGAAGTGAACGTGGTCAGATAGCGGTGAGTCTGGGCAAACGGTGACAAAACCACCGTCAGCAATTGGACCCTTTAAAGGAAGCAATCCTTGGCCAACATAAGAGGAATTATGATGCCTGGCCACGGACATCTGTAGCAACTCGCCAGAAGCTCCCAGATCTGAGTTAAAAGGTTTTGATGCATTCACCCCATATTCCGGACCATTCACCAAGTGAATAACCACCTGTCACTGTCTATGGCGAATGATTTTGCTGGCGACCATCGAATGTCCCTCTTTCTTTGTCAATAGGGATGAAGGTTTGTTTTCCTCAAAATGGTAACAAATTTCTGAAACAACGAAAAACTTAAATCAAATTTTCCATTCTAAATAAAGACTTCTTTTTACTACACTTTATATTACATAACATAACGACCTGTCAGGCAACAGAAAATTGCTTACCGAATCAAGGTTTTGCGGAACAGCAAATATGAATCGTCTATCAAAAAGCTACAATTTTCAAAATATGCACCAAATATTCCGTCGCCAGATTTCTTCGGTATTCCTCTTTCAAACGAGATTCCTAGTTTTGTAGCTTTCATTCCATTCTTTTAAATATTCTTAACACTTTAAAATTTTGCGACATCTTTTATTACTTCACTGACATAAAACTATGTAAACTTGAGGACATGGGGTAATGTGAAAGAAATAAAACTTTGCCACCATTTTTCTGAACACTTTAGCAGTCACACATAAAGCTAAACACATTCACGTGGGGGTATTTCGCACCCATACAGAGTTGCACCCTAACAAATGCTGATTTCTTTGTGCGCTTCCACTATAGGAGAATAAAAACTTCACTTTTTAAGAATTTATAGCAGGTGCAATAAATCGTCACAAATACAGAGATACACAAATAAGAGAAGACACACACACACACACACACACACACACATGGACAAGGGAAGCGCCAATTGTAGGTTGTGACTGAGAATGTTCAACATACATCCAGTGTGTATGTTTCCATAAGTGTTGCCTTTATATTCCGATTACAATGCACAGTGGTGTAAAACGTATACGAGTATTCGTATATTGATGGCAACATAACATATAAAGCACCAACTCAACCCTCGTACGTTCTTCAAATAAAATCTTCGATTCTCATAAAAAAGATACAATCGAATTTTTTAACACTTTTCGTTTGGGTAAAGTTATTTAGGGAGGCGATTACAGAAATGTTTGCCCCTACAGTTTTGTTTAAATTTTACCATAAAAATTTATGTTTTAGTATTATCTATAATATAAAAATGAATCGCTAAATGTGTTGGTAAGCGCATAACTCAAGAACGCCTGAATCAATTTGGCTCAATTTTTTTCTCAATTGTTCGTAATTGCCTGGAGAAGGTTTTTACGAAAGAAAATTTTGGGAAAACCCTCCGGAAGTCGGAAAATTGAAAAAATCGAAAATTGATTTTTTGTATGAAATTTTGTGTGCAATTGTTCCGGAATGTCTTTTCGAATGGTAAAATAGAAAATTGTTAGTGGAAAACACGAAAAATTCCGGAAAAGCGTGAAAAATTTCAATTTGTTTCGACGAAATTTTGCATTTTATCATATGATTTGATGATTTTGCGCGATATAAAAGTGGAAAATTCGTTGTGAAGCTCGGAAAATTTCGGAAAATTACGAAATTTATTGCGATAAAATATGTTTTGCGTGAATTTTCTGTGGAGAAGTTAACGAGACAAATAACAGATGGCGCTGTGCTGCGTTCAATGCTGAAACTGAGCGCAATTTGACAGCTGCACTTTTCGCATTGTGATTTTCTATTAAACAAATGTGCTATTTTTCTTGCTGCAATTGATTCGAGTTTTGCGTATT